>CAEFZX010021078.1:0-22384 GCA_903066825.1 Alfaro cultratus | reverse complement strand
CTCAGACCTGCAGCCCAGAGGCGGATCTAGACACAGGCTAACAGAAATGGCTCTTTGGCCACTTGTACAAGTTTATGCCGTTGAGAT
Source organism: Alfaro cultratus (assembly GCA_903066825.1). Classification (NCBI taxonomy): domain Eukaryota; kingdom Metazoa; phylum Chordata; class Actinopteri; order Cyprinodontiformes; family Poeciliidae; genus Alfaro; species Alfaro cultratus. The sequence continues at coordinate 22,297 of CAEFZX010021078.1, read as the reverse complement.
GTTCGCATCCACCTCAAAAATATGTAGTTGCGCCCCTGGATAATGGAGATAGAAAGAGTTAAAATGGACCTCTGTGAACGTTTCACACGTTTTCATGCTTCCATTTGGGTCTCAATTGCTTCTAAAAACAGTCCAAGCCCTTAAAAACAGCCACCAAGTCATCTAATGCTTTTTGGTGTCTGGAAACCTCTCATTGTTAACTAACAAGCAGTGGGTACCCAGCTGAGCCCTGTCCATTACCTGGCAGCCCAAGTGGAGCTTGGTGTGAGGAAATAATGAACTATTTCACTTTTTATTCACCCACCTAGTAGCTATTTAGTTTTGGACTGTATTTCCTTTTTCTTGAAAGTGCTGTGTTAGCTGTAGAGTACATGGGCTCAGGTTAAGATGTGTTATGCAGAGGAATGAAGAGTTTAATGTTTGTAGTAAACCCTGTGCCTACAGAACCTGCAGGCTGTGAGTCTGTTTAAAATGAGGAACTTATTCTCTGATACTTCCCCTCTGACTACATTTAGGTTCACATCACATGAATAAATCTGAGCTGACATGTCTTCTATGGACCTTTGTGCTTTCATCTGATTTATTATTCACCTACATCAGGTTAGATGGGTTACATGAGCTGCCTGACAGAGTGTGTGTCCATGGTGGACATCCTGAAGAGTTAATTACTCTGAGGGACTTCACACAAATATAAAGTTGTAGAACACAGTCGTCAACAATTGTCAAGTGCTGTCGTTACACATCAGAATGTTGATCAATGTTTCATTTATGATGTTTCAAAAGCAACTCTGAACAGGTGGTTTTAGTCTACACTTAAAGAAACTCAGTGTTTCAGCTGTGTAACAGTTTTCTGGAAGTTTGTTCCAGATTTGTGGTGCATAGAAGCTGAATGCTGCTTCTCCATGTTTGGTTCTGGTTCTGGGGATGCAGAGTAGAACAGAACCAGAAGACCTGAGAGGTCTGAACAGCAGATCTTTAATGTATGGTGGTGCTGAACTGTTCAGTGATCTATAAACTAACAGAAGCATTTTAAAGTCTCTTCTCTCAGTGGAAGGACTTTAGAACTGGGTGATGTTCTCTATCTTCCTGGTTTTAGTCAGAATGCCAGCAGCAGTGTTCTGGATCAGCTGTAGCTGGAGGATTGATTTTTTTAGACAGACCTGTGAAGACTCTGCTGCAGTAATCAATGTGACTAAAGATAAATTCATGGATGCGTTTCTGTAGATCTTGCTGAGGCATTAGTCTTGCGACTGTTCATGGTTTTCAGTGGAATTTCAGTCCAGGGTTTCCAGTTGGAGACATGATATTATGTCTTGAGCTGGCTGATTAATCCTTGGTACTCAGGTGAAGGAAAGTGGAATTATGACGGCTCTGGAGGCCTGACGTTTTTTCTTTGGTGCAGTAGGGTGTAGATGAGAGGACGTCTTGGCTCAAAGCTGGCCGAACTGTCTCATCTATGTTAGTCGTCTAGTCACACATTTATTTTTCGGCTTTGCTCCAAGGCAGTTCCTGGGGCGCGAGCTGCTTGCTAAGTTGCTCACAATTAGTTTTTTTTGGTAGATTTGGTTTATTTTCCAAACTTGAGTTGATTTCAATATGTACCTCCAGTCAAGAAACTCTCAATTCTATCGACTGACGTCTCTCTAAAATATTGCTGATGTCCTTGGTGCCAGCTGGAGGCATCTTGCTCTTACTCAGAAAAAATAAAAAAATGAAACATAAAAATTTTGCAGTCCTTAGATCTGAAGTATTCCAGTTATGAGTAGACAAGCCAAGAGTAGAAACTACAAAAACTGGGTGCAACTTTAACAGGCAGAACTGTCAGATGAGGATGGGGGACAGCAGGACAAGCTGTTCCAACTTCACTGACAAACAAATAAATACAAGACATATATATATATTGCCAATTTCTGTAACCCGAGATATAAATACACACAAAGATTTGAAACATCAACAAGATTTCTGGGGGTTTTAATGTGACACACCAACACGTCGACGGTGGCAGATGACCGCTCGGACTGAACCAGGTTCTGGTTCTGCTGGAGGTTTCTTCCTGTTAAAGAAGAGCTTTTCCTCCCAACTATTGCTACATGCATGCTTAGTATGAGGGATTGCTGTAAAGTCACAGACACAATGCAAGCGGTTGTCTGCTGCCTCTTCAACCAGGAGGAGTGACTTCATGCTCTGCTGAGTTTCATTTTAAAATAACTTGAAAAATGAACTGAACTTAATGCATTGTTTGATAATTATGATCGAATGGAATTTACAAAATACAAAATTGTAAATTTATTTCAATTTACAAAAATTTTTATGACATTTTTGTAAAGTGTCTCAAGTCGACATTTGTTGTGAAATAATAAACTGAACTGAATTGAATTGAACCCAAAGAAGTACATAATTGAAATTTATCCAAGATTTCCAAATGACTTTACATACAAAATATCTGAAAGGTTGATATTAATCTTGTACCCCTAAATGAAATGTAGGGAAACCAACTTTGTTTAGATGTTACCTGCTTAGCAGGCAACAGCAATCCCTGTGCAACTTTCACAGCTGTTCTGTGAAGGTCACAGATGTTTGTTAGAGAACAACCAGCATGGAGACCAGGATGCAAGTCAGGGGGACGATGTGGAGAAGTTTAGATTCAACAACAACATCGCAGAACTCTGATCAATCCTTCATCCGGACATGGAGAGAGAACAGACCAGCTGCTGGCCTTCAGGCCTGTCCAGGAGAACAGTAATGAAAGAAACAGCCAAGAGGCCCACGGTGACTCTGGAGGAGATCCACGGCTCCAGTGGAAGAATCTGTGGCCAGAACAACTTTTAGTTGTGCACTTCATAAATGTCTAGAATGTGTAGAAATGTAACATATTTAACCCACACTATACAATGCAAACGTCTGAAGATGAGAGCTAAAGAAGAAGAAATGACTGGTTTAAGAATGAAGAGAATGTTACTACATTTACATGTCACTAACTGTCCGTCTTTTCCTCTAACTTCATGTTTTCTTTATTTGTGTTCATCAGGCGCTGAGGGACTTGGCCAATCGGTTTCCTGGAAAAATCACTCCAATCAAATTTGGTAAACACAACACGCCCCATAAGAATACAGTACATTTTGAAACCTATTGTCATGTACATGCAAGTTTATTTTTCCAGTGACCAGCTATGTAACAAAAACCAACAGTAGCTTCTAAAGACGGCATCCTGAATCCGGTTTTACTCAGGATTTCAACGTGTAAAACAGGTGCACACTTCTTTCATAGTCTTGATATTTGGTTTGTTACGTTTAAAAAAAAAATACTTTTTATACTACAATTTTGTGTATTTTCCAAATTTTCTGGATGGTTTTCATAATCGTTCTCAGTTATATGGAATCAAAATCAAGGAAGTGATGCAACCACACGTGGCTGTTGGGTAAGAGGTGAGATACATGTGAAAGGTTTCCAGGGCAACACAATCACACACAGGGTAAACAACCATGCAGGCTCCAACTCCCACACAACGGCAGCTTAGTGAAGCTGGTTAACCTAATGTATCAACACCATAGCACCTATTGGTCTTTGTAAAGTTGGTTTAATAAATGTTTACCTGCTGCACGTTTAAATCATTTAAAGCCATGACACCATTCAACAGGATGAAAGTCTAGAGCAGAGCATGACTGAAACGCTTTGGTGAGCAGAGCTGAATGCAGAATAACCTGAAGAACACTGAGACTCTGCTATGATGAGAGAAATAGAATCAAGAAATTGTTCATGGGGCAATCTTAAATGAGTCAAGAGTTAGAGATCAGATGTACATCAACATTTGGTTCTTGTCTCAAAGAAATTTCATCACAATGTGAAGCTTTATGTTGTTTTGTATTTTGGCCTTTTCTTTCACTCTGGCAGATTTTGTGAAGCCGTAGCTCCAGTGAGGAAAAGCTAAACATTAGCCATTAGACTGCTAATATAAATAACTTTTGACCAGTGAAGCACTGGAACAAAACCCATCAGAACAGAGCAGTACAGAAGGATCCTATGCTTCTGTTTGGTGAACATGAACAGAGAGTCCTGCCAACTAACGTCTGTGATTTCACTACCAAAACAATCCAGACCTGTGTGTTTTGGGCTGATTAATGAAAGGTTTACCTACTTATCATCTTGGTGAATGCTTTTCCAGCTGAATACCTTCCTGTCCATTTGCAGATACAGCAGATGAAGAGAGCATCTTAGCTGCCTTCCAGGCTGTGAGCCAGAAGCTCAGAGCCGCTGGGCTGAATCTTCTCATAAATAACGCTGCTATCAACAAACCGTCAGCCCCGGGATCACTGTCAGCCACCAGGAAACAGGACATGATGGAGGTGTACGAAACCAACGTTGCTGGACCATTTATCCTCACAAAGGTTGTTTTTCAGATCAGTTGAGTTTTATAGATAGAGCTGGAACCGAAACTTTACAGACGTGAGAAGAAATCAGACAAAATATGACCAAAATTACCAAGATTATTATACCAGATTATTTTTCAGACAATTTTTAGTTACTTAAAAAATGTAACTGGTTACAGTTGAATGATACTGTATTGAAATTGTCATAGTAGTGTGTAAATTCAAGCTGCTACCCTGTAGAAACGGGATTTCCAGTTCTTTGAAGACAGTCGGATCTTGTGGATCTGTTCCTCTTGAAGTGCAGGTGATCTGTTTATCTTCATCTGGAAGGAGGGGAGAGTTAGGCCACATGACGCCCTGTGATGGATGGACAGGGCAACCCAGAGACTCCCACTATAACACTAATAACACACTATTATTCATTATTCACTTAGTTCAAGAAGTTGCAACCAGAATCTGACCATTCGTGATGAAATCCGAAAATGTAACCAGTCAGCCTAATAACCGCTCTTGACGCCAAAGAAGCAGAAATAGAATAGTTTCAAAATCTACATTTGGAAACATATTGCTTTGCCTTTCACAGTACAGTCACTCAAACTGTAATTATCAGTCATTTTAAAAGTAACCGTGATTTAGTTACATATTTTATTTTATTTAGTGGGGTCTTGTTCACAAAGGAAGGAAAAATGGTGCAGGAGATCAATATGGAGGATGGGATCAAAAGAACAAGATCACAGATACAAGAAGCTCAAATGAGTTTCCTCTGCAGGGTGTCAGAGAAGATCTGTCCTCTGGTAGGGTCTCTCTCTCTCTCTCTCTCTCTCTCTCTCTCTCTCTCTCTCTCTCTCTCTCTCTCTCTCTCTCTCTCTCTCTCTCTCAATTTTCTCTCTATCTCTTTCTCTCTAGTAAATATGTAATTTCAACTGTATATTTTTCAAATTACACAAAAGTACAAGGCAAAATAGTAATTGAGTTCAACAGTTACTCTGCCCAGATTTAGATCTTAAATGTTGTCCCTCAGTTTTACCCTAACATGACTCCACTCTGTCACTTCAATCTTTCCAGGTGTTTCTTCCACTCCTCCAGAAAGCTGCAAACACAAGGGAGGAAGGTAGTGACTTTTATTAACAGACATCTGGAGAACGACTTGTTCTTATTTTAAGGTTTGAGCCATGTTTTTATTTCCTGTGGTCTCCTATCAGGTGATGACATGTCCTGCAGAAGGTCAGCCATCATCAACATGTCCACTGTTTTTGGATCTGTGAAGAAGTGTCCCGAAACCTTCCAGATGGCCCAGATGTACCCCTACAGGACCAGCAAGGTAATGACTCTCACTTTGGTTCCCTGGAGTCTCACATCCTTCCAGCTCTGTAACTAATTCTGGCTGATAACTGTCAGTGAATTTGAGATCTTTTTATATTACAGTCAGAAAAGTTCTATTTAGGTGATTTCTTAATTCTGCAAATTTGCTAATACTCAAGCTGTGTTGTACATACCAACATTATATTCAGCTTTTTTCAGAATTCAAATTCATCCATGATTTAACAAGGGAGTCAATTACTTTTTGACACAGTGCCATGGTTGTTTAGATTTTTTCCTTTTATAATATGGTGGAAATTTTTTATCAAAATGGAGAGGAAACTGATCAGTAAATTAGAGAAAAGTTGATCTTTGTCTTCAGATGTTTTATTTGAAGGCTCTGTCACTGAACTAGTCAAAGCCCTGATACGAGTGGCACGCTGCTTTTTAAACGCTTCACTACTTCCTGCTCTAGCAACACAGAGGGACTTACCTCTGGTCAGTAAAAGGCCAGCGGCTCAGCATATATAGAGTCCTGCTAAACACCGACTCGAATACTTTCTACTCTCTGTGATTTCACCTACATTGTCCACCTGTTTCTTGCACTTTGACTGGACTTCATGCTTGCATGCAGGAGCTGATTAAAGGAAATTAAACGGACACATCTATAAGAAAACAAAACAGATGTACATATCTATTTCTGTCCATCCATCCATTATCTTACACACTTATCTCTAGTGGGGCTGCCTGGTTAGCAGGCTCTGGACAGGTCGTATGTATCAATTTTCCATGACAACGAAAACTGCTTTTTTCTTTGGCTGGAATTTTTTTTTTGATCACATGAATGACATTTAGGGACAAAACAAAGCAATTCAAGAATGGGAGAAACTTGTTACATTAAAATGCGTTTATGACGTAGCAAAACGTGGAGATGTTCAGAGGCTGTGAATACTTTTCAAAGACAATATGACTGTTGTGATGTCACAGGCCGCCCTGAACATGCTGACTTGCTGTCAAGCTGAAGACTTCAGGCGCCAGGGCATCCTGGTGACGGCCATCCACCCAGGCTGGGTCCAAACGGAGATGGGTGGAGAACAGGTCAGCCTCCATAACACTTTATAGTTGCTTTATGTTATGTAAAACAAGTTTGTTCAATGGGTACGATGGTCATTTTGCAATCTGGATGTTTTGGGTTTGACTCCAGCTTCCTTAGTTCACATGCTGAAGGGCCCCTGGGCAAGGCACCTAATCCAGGTTACCTATTGATCTGTGTGTCGGTGTTGAGTTGTCTGCGAGGTTGGCTGGGTATACTCAGTTTATCATTTTATTAAATACTGCATGCATATGGAAGTCATCATGACTGGTTTGGATTGTACTTTTACTTTCCAAGAAAATTATGTGCAATCTTAAATAAAAAGTGGTTATTTTTATTTCCATCTAGTAACTTTATAGGGTCATCATGCCTTGATCAAGTTGAGTTAAATGATAAATAGCCTTTTAATTTTAAATTTAATTTAATTTCCCTTTGGGATTAATAAAGTATTTTTGAACTGAACTGAATTTATGTGTATCAGTTCCAAGGATTCAAAAGCACTTTACACCACAGTCAGTCATTCACACACACATTCACACACTCATGGTGGTGAGCTTCATTGTTGCCACAGACTGTCAGAAGTGAGGCTGCCATTTAGGGTTAATGACCTGTGATGACCTTCAGGAGGAACGTCTTGTCCAAGGTCACAGTGGCAAAGTGACTAAGACGGACAAAGCAGGGGTTCAAACCAGCAACCTGGTCCATAAGACACGTCCATACCTGGCTTATGTGTTTTTTTCCTGTTTTTTTCCCAAAGGCTCCTCTGATGCCGCAGGATAGCGTGGCTGGAATGCTGCGTGTCATGTCAACACTGAGCAACAAACACTCTGGCCTCCTTCTGGACTGGGAGGGCAACACAATCCCCTGGTAGAAATCATTGTGAGGACCACCAGCATTAAAAAAATAACTTCATAATAACAATGTTTGTGTTTTTGCTACTTTTGTCTGTATTGTGAAAGTAAGCACTGAACAACTTTCAATAAAGCCATAAACTAAGATCACGGTTCAGCATCTTGTTGACTCACCTTCCAGTTCATCTTTTTGTGTCGCTTTACTTCTTTGTACTCAACTGTTTCTGGACAACAAGTTTTTCAAGTCATCTCTGCATCCGAATGAGATCAAGATCTGGACTTTGACTCTGCTCAAAACTTTCCTTTTCTTTATTCAGCTTTTTACAGATCCTCTCACATGTCAAGCACTTTAAGATACACAGTAGTGTTCAAAATGGATTCTAAGATAGTGAGCTTGTCACAGGGGTGATTGACAGCGCTAAGACCTTCCTCCAGGCTCTGATTGGCTGTTTCTGAGTGAGCTGTATAATTGTGCAGTAAACCCTGGGAGAAGGCACAGAAAATCCATTTAAATTTTTTTTTTACCAAACATGTAGAAAACATTTTTTTTTATATAAAATTTACATACTGAATCTTTAAAGTCACAATCCAAAATGTCACCACAAGTTTTGTCCATTAATATTCAGTGTGAACAGGTACCAGTGAATGAACACACTCTTTGTGGCATCCCTGTTAGTTCAAGACTCTGCAACATACCTGGGTGTCAATATCACTAGTACAAACAGAAGCTTTGTGAATTTCACTCCAATCATTGAAAAGTTCAAACAGGCTTCATAACGGAGGGTTAGAGGGATCCGTCCCAGAGAGGATTAGTTCTGTTTGCTACGAACATCCAGCATTAAGTTATCCAGTCTTTATTTGAAGACGTTAGTTGACAGAATGCTCTTTGACTTGTTATGGAAAACATGAACATTAGTGGAAGAATGATATTTCTGGTGCCATTAACGTAATTGATTTGTAATTCTTTAATAACACTTTAATAGATTAAAAATTATCTTAAAAACCTCTCAACATTCTGTTTGTAACTTTTCCACAGTTGATTGTAGTGTTTCATTGTCATTCTTTGAAACGCTGGTCTGGAGGCTCAGCTGCTGTCAATGTTTTCACCGTAACCACAAGAAGAAAGACAAAAAGCAGATTTAATTGCATTGGTTTTTAACCTTTTACACTTTAGTTGAATACATGCCTCTTACAAAACAACAGACACAGTTTGTCAAAAAAAAAAAAAAAGAAAATCCTGTGAGATGGCACTGATATCATTATAGCTGCACATGCAGCTTCGGGGCTTTGGGTGTCTTTTGGGCAGCAGCGGCACTCAGGTGGACCAGCTATTATAGCATGAGCCACTTTGGACACAGAGTTGCCAGGGCAACCGCAGCTCATCAGGTGACATTGAAAGATGCGTGTCAGGGATGGAGAATGGAGGTTGCACTCACTACAACATAGAGCTATACGTAACATGAGGAATTTATACATCCCTACCAAGAATGATACAAAGATCAAGAATCAGAGCCATAATTATACAGTAGAGGCAATATTAATAACAATGATTTATATGGTCTTAGGCTACAATTATGATTTCATAATTTTTTCTTTAAAAAAGGAACATTTAGTGTTATTTTTCGATGAATTGTTCTTTCTGTTCGTCTCTTTAAACAGGGATGATAAATATTTACACAGATTATTTTACAGCCCACCTACCATAACGTTCCTGTACTGCTGTGTAGTTGGAGACGTCGAAGACAGGAATGATCCCAGTGAGAACAGGGAGGATGGGAAGAGAGATGACGGCTCAACTCCAGTGAACAAGGACTCCAGAAAGTCTTAGTGCTGCGTCTCAGGATTAAACTGATAAAAAAGTCCTGGATTTAGTCCAACCTCAGAACAGGAGTAGAGGACATACCCCACCTCCCCTCTGCCCCCCCACCGCTGTGTGTGGAACAGTGCAGTGCAGTTTGGGTTTGGTTTCCTACATGAGCAGCAGCTGGCCCAGGCCCATCCTGAACTGCTGCGTGCAGCCGGCCAGCTCCTTCACCCTCTCCGTCATCTCTCTGGCTGCTCCAGCACACGGATACTGCAGCGCCGCTGTTTTCGTACTGATTACGATGTCTTTGAGTTTTTCACACAGGGTGTTGCTGCTCTGGGCCATGCGACCCCTCACCTCTGGAGACTTGGCCTGGCGTGATAGCGTGTCCCCAATGAACACCAGCTTGTGCGCACTAAGGATGACAAATTTGCTGTGTGCCACGAAGATCTTTGGCGGCTGGTTAGAGTTGACGGCGGTGAAGAAGGCATCAATGGCATTGGTAACCGTGGTGATGTTCTGCTCACACTGCTCCTGGTAGAAGAGGAGGAGCTGGCGGTCACCGTGACACAGCTTGGAGGATGCGGGCTCTGCGGCGCCGTTCGTGGATAGCTGGTTGGCCAGAGGGTGGTGCGGAGGAGGGACCCAGCCCGTCATGTCACTGTTTATTGGCCGGCTGACTTCCTGTTCAAGCCGCTCAAATTGTTTGATCTAAAAAAAAACAAAAAAAAAAACAAAGGAGCAACATTGGAGGCAAAGTTTACCAAGGATCATAAATGATTAGACAGCCATAAACACAGAAACAGTTAGGAATCAGGTAAATGCTCAAAGATTTTATAAAGTTCTGTCTCCTCAGATGTTGTTTTTTTTTGGGTTTCTTTCTTAAACTGGATCTAGAATTCTGAACAGGAGGTTCTGGGCCGACACAGTGTCCTGTTTTACCACCATGGCTGAAAAAACTAAAAAACTAGACAGAATTTGACTGACATGAATCGATTGAAGAAATTTCAATGTATCCACTGAATGAAAGTGATTATCATTTTACTATCATAACTTTAGTGTATTATTGAGCTTCTATATAATAGATCAACACAAAGTATTGTACAATGATAAAGGAAGAAAGACACCTGGTGTTCAGTTACTTCTTTTGCAAATAAAAGTGAATAGTGGAGCATCTCCACATGAAGGCAGCTCCCCACAGGCCTGTCACAAGAACAGATTTTGTTGGATGATAAATTGGTCCAGAAGTTATTGCGATAGACAATAATATTGTTGTTTTGTGATAATTTTGAAGCAATATAATGGTAATGGCATAATAATGCAAGAACACATTCTCAAAGATCAATAAACTTTAAATTAACTGGAAGACATTTTAAACAAGAGTCATCATGGAACCCGGCAGAAAGGTCAGAGGGAGAGTTGGGACCAAGATGAAGCCGTGGTTAGGTTCTACAACAACATCCCAGAGCTCTGATCAATCCTTCATCTGGGCATGGAGAGAGGATGGACCAGCTGCTGACCTGCCAGGACATGGACGCCCATCTGGACTGACCGACTGGACAGAGAAAGCAATGATCAGAGCAGCAGCCAAGAGGCTTATGGGAAGACTGGAGAAGCTGCAGAAATACACACTCCAGTGGACAGTTAGTGGGTTCCAGCAGGACGGTGGCAGCCAGACCTTAGACCACAAGGTGTTCACAGACCCTTCCCATCCATTCTGACTCAGTTTGAGCAACTCAGCAAAGTCTCTAGGTGTGCTAAGCTGGTAGAAACAGAACTGCAAATATGCATTTAACCGTATGCAATGCTTTGTGTTGGTCTATCACATGGCAAAATTTAAAATAGTACAAGGGGTATGAAGATATTTCTATTCAGATGTAGGAAATTCTGATTAACGTCTCTTTTTTCCAGGCTTGTAGAACTGAATGATGCCTTTTGATTTGTTAAACAGCAGAACACAAACCTGTTGCTGCTCCAGCTGCGTCTTGTTGTGTCTGATTATGTTGCCTTTCTCCAGGAGCTGTCTTTGATTCTTCTCAAACTCCTCTTTTCCCTTTCAGACCAAAGCAAAAATGTTACATTACTGCTTCTGCTTCCCCCTACTGGAGACTAAAAGAACTGCCATTGCATTGCTCCCCAGCCACAGCATTCTGTATCAGCCTGCTTAATGGTTTCTTTTTAAATTAAAATGAAAATATTTGGGGACAATATTTTCAGCCTGGCCTCACAACATGAATTACAGGCTGCTGTGACACAGACATGAATATGTATTGTGAGATCTAAAGACCCAATTCCTTAGTTCTTATACTCACATTATAGCAGTTTGTTGGCAAGCTAAGTCCTGAACTAAAGGCATAAAACTATTCCACCCTGTGTCCAAATTTGTGTCATATTTTATGCCAGGCGAAACAAAAGACGCCATATGGAGTAAAATTACATCCCTGGGTGTCCATTATGATACCAGGTGTTATAAATGATACTTGGCATCTTTTGTACATGTTTTCTGATAAAATAAATAGCAATAAGTCATCCGTAGTATTTCCCCAGTGAACAGATCCAAAGCTCATTCAACCAATCAGCTCTCTGGATGAGCAAACAAGACAAGAAGATCCCTGATCCTAAAAAACATCCAACTAACAGAGGAATGTGTCACTTTCCCCCATCAGAAGTGAAGCGACTTGTTCTATCTCCCTCTTTTAGAAACGCAATTTCACAACTTTTGTTTTGCTTTGCTATTTTATCAAAAATAATTTATCACAATATATAGATTTTTTAAAATAAAATCTTGGTCAAAAACTGCTCCATCGAATCAAAGAATTAAATTCTAGATACATAAACCAATAAAACAAGACAGTTTCAGTCATGATAATAAGTTTGTGAGTGGTTTGTAGGAAGCTTAATCTTGTGTAGTTTATTTAATAAATCTTGCATAAAAGAGCAAAGATAGCAGCCGATAAGCATGGAGTCTAAATAACAGATTTTTAACAGCAGATGGGGCAATGAATCCCAGGTAATGTTTTTTTTACACCGCCTTGCATCCATCACACAACCTGGTGCAAAATACGCAACTTGTCATCTGTGAGGCCATGTGGAGCAATATTACGATATGTATTTTTCTTATTTGGTTAGGTAAAATGGTGTAATGTGAGTAAAAGATATTGCCATACGTAACAATCATTTAACACATTACACTGATATAGACAGAAGCTATAGTGTAAAAGAGACTTATGCCATAATAGATTTTCTAGCTCAACTTCTTGTGTGGCGGTAATGTACCTGTAAATGGACGTAATCATAATCCTCCATCCAGCCTTCCTCTGTGACCTCATATGGTCTGTCCACTCCTTCCTCCTCTGCAGATGTAAATTTTGGGGGAGAGGGGAGGGGCCGTGACTGAATATGCACTTTCTCCCCTCCCTGGTAGGTTCCACTACCTGATCCTGTCATGTGACCACTAATCTCCCCAGGGATTGGAGGGAGGGGCAGCTGCTGCTGCTGCTGCCGATTTGTCCTTTTGAAGAGCAGTGAGGCGTTACCGTGAAGAAAGGAGGCCAGTTGTTTGGCGTCATCAGGAATACCTCTCGCTGTTATGATCAATCGATCTAAGTCATCCCCTCCTGGAGTGGGACTGGACAGTGCTGTGGGTGACCATGAGATGCTGTCTAAGCTCTGACTGTGCCGAATCAAACTCTGGAAGACCTCCTCCATCTTTCCAACCTGCCGACCCAGTTTGGTCTGCAGCGAGCGGTCTGTGGCCTGGGCAGCATTTGCCACAGCACCTCGAGCAAATTCTAGGAAGTCTCGGACCGTGGTTCGCACCCGGTCAGCAGCCTGATGGATGGCTGTGAGGTTTCCATCCAGGTGACCAGGGCTCCTCCAGTTGCCTGTGATGAACGACATCATGAGGGAAACACTGGACTCAACAGCCTGCTGTAGACGAGACAGACGCTCCATGGCTTGATCAAGGTCCAGCATGAGAGGCTTTCCTTGGATGGAGCCGGAGGTGGGAAGTGAGGACGTGTCCCGGACAGGAACCATGTCTAACGAAGAAGCAGAGTGGTTGCTCCGTGTGCTTCCTGTGCTTGAAGCAGAGAGGCGCTTAAACGACATGGTCAGCTCCTCAGCGTTGGACTGGGCATCACGGACAACCTGGAGAACAACGGGGATGGATGCTGATTACAACTTTTCAGAAATCATGTAAATATATTAACAGTAATGGATTTACATTTTGATGAACAACTGACCTAGAAACTAGACTGTCAAAATGCAACGAAATGAGTAATAGAAGGACTGGCTGAACTTTTGAAAGTTTGTTCCATTTGGATAGTGGCTCTCTTAGAGAGCACCTGGTGCAGCCTAGATCTGAAATAAGGTAGAATATTTAGGAACAGAGCCAACAGCTTGTCTCATTACTCCATCTTTACTACATGTCATATATTTAGGCTGCTATGAAACTTCTCAAGCCTCAATAATGTTCTCATTCTCTACAGCAGTGGTTCTCACACGTTCTTATGATAAATAAATGCTACCTTAGACTGAAAGATATTTTAAACTGTAACAGAACTTCAGCTGATAATTCTGAGTGGGACAATGAGAGACTTCTCAGCAACACAAACTTCCAAACTCATCATGGCAGCATGTTATTTAAAACTGACAGATGAACTCAGAAAATCCAGAAGTCATTCTGTACTTCTGGTGATTTGGTTCTCATCAAATCTTTTGCATACACACTACTAATATAAAATTCTCTTTAGCACTCTCAGTCTGTACTGGGAGTCCGTCTCCAATACACTCCTGTTTTAAGTTTCTAATGAAATAAATGTGCTTGATTGGCAATTTTTATTGCTGGTCGTAGTCAGTTGACCCACATAGAAATAAGGACCACTATCAGTGGAGATAAGCTTTACTTAGGGTCTGAAAATTCGGAAAAATACGGAAAATTATAAGTCAGGCATAAGAACATTAAGAGGAAGAACATTTGTTTATCTCCTACCTTTAAATTAAATGACGAGCTGGTTTTGCTTTCTGTAAGGACATTGCTGCTACCTAGTGGATTCACATGAGTACTACTCATCTCTGTTGAACTTATTCTAATCAGATAACACACACCAAGCTCTACTTTGCTTTGTCTGTTTCACATGAAAAGGTCTCTGTAGCAGATGGGGTTCAGTGTTAAATACAAGGTGTGTGCACATTACTGTTTGCTGCAAACATGACTGGAAGTGATTGATAAAACAGTTTTTGTAAGATGTGCTGCTTTTTACAGACTAGACCTGCTGTAGGACGGTCTGGTTTAGTCCAGACTCCAGTGTCACTACCTCACCAGGCTTATCCGAACCTCTTCCTCTTTTCCAATCTGAGACTGTTAGCAGAGGTGGTTGATAAAGCTAATATATACCACAATGGACACATCATCAATATCAATAGAAAATACGTCTGACAGAATGTTCAATAATTTCACTGAACTCTGACCCAGCATTCAGGGGGATATGGACAGAGGAAGGGTTTACCCTCTCGACTGAACTTAATTGCTTCATGTGAAGTCAAAGTAAAAATGTTCTCTTAAGTTAAAAATGTGTAACATTTAGGTTAATTCCACACAAAAAAGTAATTTGTCATCTCTAGATGAAAATAATTAAATGAGATTAATGTAAAAAAGTTCAGAACATGAACTATTGAGAGTATAACACTAAAGGTCAATAATACAATTGAAGTTTGAGTTTACAACTTAGCAAAATGTGAAAAAGTTCACATGGTATAACAAGGCAGTGTAAGATATTAACTACACATAGACTCTCCACAAAAGCTATGTGTTTCAGCTAAGCTAAAATAAAATGTCTGAATCTATGCAATAAAGATAATGTCAACTGTTTGAAAAGTATCGACATGTGTTAGAATAACCTGGACACTTCTTTACAATGTATGCATGAAGATAAAATGGACCACACACTGAAGCATCCTTACCTGTGGCGGGACATCATAGACATACTGGTCTCCCCTCTCGCCGCCTCGGTCCTCTCGTTCCCGTGGGAAGTCGTATACATCCTGGCTGGGGAGGCCTCCGCCGCGCAGGGTGGCTGGGATGTCGTAGATCTCCTGGCTGACTGCACCCCTCGCCCCCCGGTGATGTTTCTCAGTCAGAATAGGAGGCGGAACATCATAAACATCTTCTGGAATTAGCGGCTCATCGTCATCACTGACGTTATTGTGCTGGTACTGGCCAGGAGCGGTGGGAACCTGGTGCTTCAATTTGGCAAAGTGGGGTGGCACATCATAGGTCTCCTCCCTGATTAACTGACCGTCAGGAACATCTTTACTCACTGAGGGGGGGAAGTTGTACACCTGAAGTGACAGAAGAACCAAAATACTCTTACAGTTTTGGTCCAAACTTTGTGTGTTTAATGTTCTTGATGTTCTTGCATCATATCAAAAAATAAAACTGCTCAACACAATGGCTGAGAAATAGAAATGATTGGTAAATAAAATACTTATTTTTAGAAATGCAATATGTTGTGGCTTTTTCAGGAGGAACAGTTAATTAATGACAACTAAAGGTCAGCAGCTTTAGGTAATAGTTATATTCTACAGCGTGACAGAGCCTTACTGTTTGTTGGGGGTTCTTGTCTGTGATGGCTGGGGTGTCATATATGTCTTGACCACTAGATGGCCCCTTCACCACCATAGGCGGAGTGTCATACACCTAAGGAAAGTGGAAAAGACCAAATTTGTAAATAATTTGTTACAGCATACATGAAATTGGAACAACACAAAACCACACATTCACATTCAAATGTTCACATTTATCTCCATATTTATACATGTTTCTGTCTCTTCTTACTTCAATGATTATTAGTATCATTGAACCCATTTCAGATTCCTCTCTATGTGAGCAACACAAAAGATTGTGCTTCTGACTTCCAGGTTGGGGTGAGAATTAGGACAGATTATGACTCCAGCATAAACTGAAATAATTCTGGAGTCGACTGGCAAGGTCTGGATAAAACATCTCCACTGATTCATATCTGATTACATCTGAGGAATTCCATCTTACACCAAGTAGTAACATCAACTGAATAGTTTTTGAAATGCCCATAAATTATGTGACTTAGGAAATATAAGCCCTGAATAACTAAATAGCAAAGGATGTTTATTCCATGTTGAATTAAGGTCAAAAAGGTTGATTTTTGTTTAAGGTTGACGATTGGCGGTGGATCAACCATCAAACATTCACCCAGAGATCATTCATCTCCCATCCCTGTGCTGAGAAGAACTTAGGGTTCAGGAAGAGAGGAAACAGCGGAATATGTAGAACTGTACATTGGAGATGTTGCTGAAACCAGCTGTAGGATGAAAAGATACATTGTCTCAGAAAACAATGTGTCTCATCTGGTCCCTTTAGTTTGAAGCTGTCTCAGAATGAGCTCAGCATTATATGGACCTAAACTGTCCTGATGATGGAGGATAAACAAAGGGTAACATTACCCCCATGTTGCCCTGACACACTGACAGCAGTCATGTGACCAATGACATTTCTTCCTCTTCTTCTCATGTACTCAGGTTAAATCCAGCCTCATCGAAGTCTATAAATCTCTATTGAAGTCAGTTGACCTTTTTTATATTTTGTTGTCTGCCCCTCATTATTCACCTGGGTGTGTGTGTGTGTGTGTGTGTGTGTGTGTGTGTGTGTGTGTGGGCCTGGGCGTGCGTGTGTGTGCACACCTGGTCACTGAGTTTAGTCATTTAGGTCATAGGTGTCTTCATTTGAAAGTTTGATCAATTTCAGTGTGAAAGGGATGTAAGTGTGTACAGTGTTTTGCAAAGTGTGTTTATAGTTGAGCAAATCTATGCTGGATGTTCATAAAAACTGTAATAATAATAGTTATTTATCTGAATCACCTGCTTTTGATAATGTTTACAAAATCTGAAGTTGTAAAATTGGCTATAATACTTTGATAAGTGGATTTCTAAAGAAAGTACCAATGGGGTTCTACAGCAGCGAACATTAGCCAGTTCACTTTTTCAACTACCAAAATGTCAACCCATTGAGTTTTCACTGCAATCACACAGAAACACTGACCTGGGTGCTGTACTGCTGGCGTGTGGGTGGAACATCATAAATGTCCTGCTGGGCCGGTGGCTGGTGCCTGGGTGGGACGTCATACTCGTCCTTGTCGGCTTTCAGTGTGTCGTACACATAAAGCTGTCCCACTCGAGTGGGAACAACCACCTGCACACAGCAGCACAGGGACACAACACAGTTTAGACTTTAAATAAGAAAAATAATAGTGTTTATAATCATACAACCTGCATCAGCCTGAGTCAAAGAAGGACAGAACAGGAACGAAAAAATCAAAGTCCAAACTTTATGACACACAAGCTGTGAGCAGCATACAATTATGTCACTATGACAACCTGCAAAGGTAAGAGCCAAGTCAGAGTAATTCAAATTCAATTCAAATTCAAAAATACTTTATTGATCCCAAAGGGAAATTAAATGTTGTTGTAACTCATATTAATTCTAAGTCTTCAAAGAGTTCTTGTAGATAGCAATAGCTGTTGGTAGGAAAGCCCTCCTGTAGCAGTCTGTATTACAGTGAATCTGAAGAAGACTCTGACTGAAGACACTCTGTTTTCCCAAGACAGTTTTATGAAGAGGATGGTCAGTGTTGTCCGTAATTTTCTTAATTTTATGAAGAATCCTTCTTTGTATCATCATCATCATCTCCAGAGGTTCTACAGTCGTCCCCAGAACAGAACCAGAAACAGAACAGAACCAGAACAGAACCAGCATTCTTTATCAGGTTGTTGAGCCTTTTGAGGTCCCTGGTTCTGATGCTGATGCTGACATGTCAATCATTGACATTAGCACAAAACAAATCCTGCAGCAATGTCTCAATAAAACACAAAACACGACATTCCCTATATTCTTTCTGAGTCCTTGTCAGGGCTTGAAGTTCATCCATCTTGTTAGCTAACAATCTCACGCCACCCATTATGATGGACGGAAGAGATGGTTTGAACTTCCTCTTTCTTTCTCTCCTCTTTGCTCCTGCTCTCCTTTTCAACTCCTCTGAGATTTCTGCCTTCAGTTGTGGTATTATTTCAACTTTTCCAATGTTAATCAGCTGCTCCCTTCTGTAAATCACCTTGTTGCTATGGTTACACATCATAACAACATAGCAGAGTATGAAAAATAGTGCCAAAAATCTGCCCAACTACACACAGCATCCAAAACAAGAAGAAATGGTTATCCAAAAGAAAGCAATTTTCCCCTAGAAAGGCAGGAGTGAAGTTTTGAAAAAGAAATAAATTCAATCAAAGTACAGAGCTACTCCAACATGTTGCCACCCTCAGCAACGCAATTTTAAAATTGAATTATAGTTCCTGAGAGACAAAAAACTTGAACATCTTTGAGTAAGAAGGGAAATTTATTGTCTTCACACTGAATGAACCGAGACTAAAGGTGTCCTGTCTCATCACAACACAGGGCGGACACAGAAAGAACACAGCCAATAACAACAGAGCAGGGGTCCAGTCACAGTTGTCGTGGGAACCAGGCTGACCTATTGTGCTCCTGTTTAAACTGTGAGTTATGGTTTGAGTGAAGACTCAACCTGGCAGCCTGGGAAATCCCAACGCATGACCAGATGGACCCTCACAACGTCTTCGCCTACGAAGCAGAGAGTCACATTTCTTCAGGGAATCTCAGGTTCATGTTGAGAGTTTCTGATTCTCCTGTTTGTCTGGTGATGCTTCCTGTACCATTAGGAAAATGTATCAAATTATTTAGAAGTTCTAGTTGTAATTAATTAATCATAATCAATTGTATTTTTACTAAATACCAATATTTGACGCAATAAACATCACTAAGATGTGTTCTCAGGAAATCCCTCACCAGATTAACCGAAGAAAAGGAAGCACCATGTGTATCTAGACCAGGGGAGGAAAACTCAAGGTCATTTCAGGCCACATCAAGGTCAAGCGTGTCTTCAACGGGTTGTGGCAGAATGTATTGACAAAACTACCCCAATAACAAATATTAATAAATATCGGCCTCTGCATTCGCTTAGAATGTCTTGAAATCTTTTCACTTTGATGATGGCAGAATACAAATATGATTGATAAAATACTATCTAAGGACACAACTGTAATACTGAAGGCTCAATTTCTAGAGTCTGCAGGGCAACATAAAATAATCATAATCAATTGTTCTTTTACTAAATATTAATACATGTTAAAATTTAGCTCGACCTAACACTAAAGTGGTCACATCAAATAGTGATATTAAATAGTGATTTCAAGCATTTTCTCTGTGTTGGCCATCACTCATGCACAATATTTATACCTTCTGTTGTCAAAAAACTCAAAGTAAATCCATGTAAAAATAAATTTCCCTGTAAAGAGCCAACATTTATCATCCACAGCATGTTGAACCGCCCTGCCCTTATCCAGAACTAAACCAATAAATGAGTTCATTCTAAAATGACTAAGCTTACAACCAGAGAACTGTCAGGAAATTCCATAGTGGAAATGTATATATACATTTTTTAAAAGGTATTTTTTCCGAAATTAATGACTCAAAATGAATGCTTTGAAGTTCCAGGCCTAATCTAGAAAGCAGAGAGTTGTTTCCTTTCTGTGTCACACCAAGAGTCTAAAAGGTTTGTCAAAAAGGCTTTCAGCACAATTGGCAGCAGTTGGCTTCAATCCAGATGTCTCTCTTTCTTTCTCTGTCACACATACACATGGACGTGGGTGCACACACACACACACACACACACACACCCACACACACCCACACACACCCACACCCACACACACACCCACACCCACACACACCCACACACACCCACACACACACCCACACCCACACCCACTTTTAGCATTTGTGTGTAAATATGTGTTTTCTCTGGGTTAGGCAGACACAAGCTTAATAACAAAGGTTTCAAATCAGATAGACAAAGACTGTGTGTATCCGTGCGTGTGTGTGTGTGTGTGTGCGTGTGTGTGTGTTTGTTTGTGAGAGAGAGAGAGCCATTTAATCATTTTTAGAGCCATGGATCAATGGTGACCACTAGAGAAACATCTTTCTCACTCCATTCATATAAACCTCCTGACCTTTGCCTGTATGCGTTTCTGACCTTTGACCTTCACAAATTTTAGTTTTAAGAATTACAATTTAACAACACAACATTAGAGGGACATGTGGAAAAAAACCCTGACTTCTTGAGCCAGAAAACTTGGTTTATTCTTGATGCACATATAATCATTTTGGATTAGTGAACAAAAATCCCCAAAAACAAAATGTATGTGTAGCCTCCAACTATATACCATGCACACATGTTAGCATATTCAGCCCATTACACACAATGCAAGTGTAGGTTTGGATTAACTGATCATATTGGCATTTGTATACACTGGGTTTAAATGACACATGCGTGCCGTGCATACACAACCACACACACACACACACACGCACACACACATGCAAAACATGCCACTACAGAAGTGTCAGGTCAGCAGTCTCCATGGTTGTGTAACATGATCATCATTTCTGTATTGATAATCTTGTTTTGCGGCTCTATCTTCTTTAGCTGTGCACCGAATTGTTTTTTCTGTGGTGAAGTAAATTTACATAAATGAATTTGAGAAATCAACAATAAAAATTCAAGTTAGCATCTTTACACAAATATATTTAGTATTGAGATCAAAAATAATTGTTCATTGTAATTGTTTTTAGAAAAGAAATTCTTTAAGTCCTAAGTCTTTTTAAGTTCATCCACACAACAAAAAACTATTTTGTTGTCTTTACTGTGCTTCATTCAGTATTTCAAAATAAAAAGTACTACCCATAATCCATCAGAGATCCCAAGCAACAACGGACCAGCGGTGATTTGAAATAGAGGCCATTTTGTGCTAGCAGAAGTCATTAAGGCAGATATTTAGTTTATGACAACAAAATCTAGCAACTTATTTTGTGTTTGCAATACTGAAATTACGCAACAGAACTTCATTTGTTTTTTATATGTTGTAATAATGGATTTTATTTTATTTTCTCAAGACAATGGTTTACATTCAGGATTGGCCAGCAAAATATCCCACAATGCATTGAGCCACCACCAGCAGCAACTAATAAACCAGCTTTTTATTTGTCACAGAAATTTGTTTTAAGACGTTTAAGTCAAAAATGTAGACATCAAAGCTTCATCTATGCAGGCCCTGCAATTTCATTATTAACACTATTCACCATTCATTATTATTAATTAATTTTGGTTGAACATCTTCAGAATTGAAATAATAAATGAATAAGAGTTGTTGACATGCTGAGCACACAGAGCTCTGTCAGCATGTGCAGACTGGCATCAATTCTTAAGTCTGAAACCAGAACTGCCTGAGGATGGCTCTCTACTTCCAGATTTGCTGACCTAAATATCCAGCAAAGAGAAAGCCTGTGTCGTGATCTCTGAATGAATCAGCGCGCTCATAAAAGCAGCAGCTACTCTGACCTATAAACAATAAGTGCATTCACACACAGTGACGGAGAATTCTTCCACATGAAAATATGCCTGCAAATTCAAACAAGCTGTGAGTGGCACGAGCTGGGATGCTTCCTTTTGTTCCATGTTCTTAATGACGTCAACCAGAAGTCTTTGTTCAACAGATGACCTTCGCTCTGAGCAATGTCCCTCCCCCGTTCACTACCAGAACAGTTCAGGCTCCCCCTTTCTTTACATCTTTGCCCTGTGGAGAAGATTTACGCATGAACAACATGAAACCATAGTGTGGGCTCTGGTCCACATAAAGGAAGAACTAAACCCAAAAATATAATCCTTATAACCACCAGCAACATCATTTCAACTGCCTCCAGCTCAAGCTATATATA
>CAEFZX010021076.1:0-70735 GCA_903066825.1 Alfaro cultratus | reverse complement strand
TATAAATATAGGGAATGATTTCGGGATTGGGCTGGCAACAGGAGTAAGCCAGTGGTAATAAAGAAAATGTCCGGCCAACTGGCGATACATTAGCACTTCCCCTTGCTAGAGAATAGGAAGCTAGCAAGCTAGCAAGGGTGTGTTGGCAGCTAGCTACCGACCGCCTCAAAGCGCACAATGTATTGAAGACGTCTGCGTGTGACTCAAATGTTTGCCTGACAGAAAAGTCCCACAAGAAAAAAAAAAGAATTACATACAACATTGAATAATCATGTGACAACTAAATTTAAGACCCGTGATTAGCATATTTAGGACGATGAGTTCTTCAAAATGAATTTAAGACTTTTTAAAGATGTGCTGCCATCCATAGTTAAGTCACTGCAGGAGCCTGAATAACATTAGAAACTCAAGAAGAAAATAATTCATTTGTGAAAATTACTTGCCCACTTTTTAGACAGGATTTGGAATCATTGAAAAAATAAAAACTTGAAGTTGGTACATCATTTTGGCCCGTTCAGATCTGAACTGGGCAGATGGATAGTACTTTAATTTGTCATTAATTATCTTTTGTGGGGCTTTTTTTCTTTTTTAAAG
This sequence comes from Alfaro cultratus, assembly GCA_903066825.1. NCBI lineage: Eukaryota > Metazoa > Chordata > Actinopteri > Cyprinodontiformes > Poeciliidae > Alfaro > Alfaro cultratus. The sequence goes on along the minus strand of CAEFZX010021076.1, from coordinate 70,141 downwards.
TTAGAGAAACGTGCCCCCTTTTTTTTTAAACAATCTGTCTTTCATCCATGTCTCAAATTCAGGGGACTGAACCTATGAATAAACACTGGATCCTGCTACTGCACTGTAGAATAAGCTTGCATGAACACGGCCTCATGAATCATTACCACAATTACTACTGCAGCCAAATCTAAAGGAGTTTTTGATAAACGAGGAGCAGCGTCGTGCGCTTACCGCTTGGGAAACCACATTCAGACCTGGCTGCACCCTGGAAAAGCATCTCTGCTCCGGCCCAACACGGAACTCGGAGGCTAAAGTGTGAGAGTCACTTTTAGCTTAGAAAAGTTCTGGAGCTAAATTAATCAATCAACCAGAGCAGCAGCTTTAAGGGACAGATGCAGGTTTTAGGGTGGATTTATCTCCACAAACATCAAATCAGCAAGAAGAAGTGAGAAACTTCTGAAAGTGTTCAGACGGTGATGAAATGTGACCCCGCGACCCCGCGGCAGATGGAAGCTAGGCGGAGCCGCCGCTGCGAGGAGAGGTGCAAAGGTCACTCTGATTTGACAGCAAACAGCCTAGACACCCAATCGCACATTACCACGACTCCTATCTCCCCATCTCTGCCTTGTCCTATCAAGGCAGGCTGGAAGACCACTGGTCACCATGGTAACAGCGCTCAATCTGTAGCTACACCTTAAACGAGTGAGGCTCTGGAAATGCGATAATAATAAGCCGTGGAACAGCAGCGGGAGCCGGGAGAAGTTTAGACAGAAAAGACAAATGGGTCTGCCGCTCCTTTGTGGGGCAGTTAGTGGAGTACCTGGACACATATTCGCTGAAGCGGTTCTCCACGGCAACCGGCTCTTTGGATTCGACGACTTCAAGGTCAAACTTGCTGTCGGTCTGGCACTGTGTCTCGGACTCTTTCCGTTGCTGCGACGGACACACAGATGACGGCAAAGACATGTCAAACACACACATACACACACACACACTTGGGGACAAAAACACCCACTTTCAGCTACTTAAAGGTGCAGTATGTAAAGTTTACAAAAAATATCTTTTACATATTTGTTGAAATCGTCAATATGTCGTGACAGTGTCTTATGAGACAGATAATCTGTGGAAAAAACACAATCTCCTCTCCTTTCTCCAAGCACCACCTAAGAACAACCAATCAGGAGGCGGGCCTTAGCGCTGTCAGCCACCCCTGCTCTGCTCTCTGCTTGCAGATACCACAGCCTGTTGTGAACACTAAAGCTAGTTAGCATGGCAACCAATGACAGGAGATAAATGGTTTTCCCGTAGCGGTAAGTTGCTTTTCCACCATTTAACATTTATCAGTGAGTACATGAGGTACATTGACAGCGCTAAGACCTTCCTCCTGTCTCTGATTGGTTGCATTTGGTTGGGAGCGGTGCGTTTCTTCAGACGGCGATAGTAACTCAGGGAGGAGGTGGAGGAGATTGATCTTTTCACAGATTATCTGTCTCTCTCTCTCAACATAGTGACCATTTTAACAATAATGTAAAAAACATTTTTTAAAAATAAAAGTTACATACCACAGTTCTAACAGCAGTCAGGGCGTGAACTCTTACCCTGACGTAGGCCACAGGGGCAGGCGGGTGGAAGAACCTGCGGACGACGTAGGTGGTGGCAGCGATGCAGAAGACGATGGTACCAAGGATTTCCTTCCACCAGGGCAGCAGCAGCACAGGGTCCTTCCTCCTGCGGTTGTCCGAGCCCGCCTCACTTCTCTTTATCAGACTGATGGCACTTTCACGTTTCTCCCGGTAATTCTTGCTGTAGGGGAAGTAGTAACCGTTGTCTGCGGCGACAAGACGGAGACGGAAATCAGATAGGCATCAATTCGATTCATCTGCAGCTGGCACATACAGCCTCTCGCAAATTAGTTAGTGCATAATTGTAAAACTAAGAGACGATAACAGAAGTTTGAAAACATTTATCCGTCGGCTTTGTTGAACCCCTTTATGTTACAGCTTTCACATTGCTTGTGCTGGCATTCTGCTAAAACACAGGTGGTTGTAGTGAAACTAAGCAAGAACAGGTTGAAAGGGTTTGAAAATTTCTGCTGAAGCAACATGCAGGGCTACACCATGTTTAGGGAGTGACGCGGCCTTTACCGTAAGGATACTGAAGAACGGACAAGGCACCGTTGCTGTATTCGTCGTGGGAATACTTGTCGTTACTCAGACACTTGTCAAATTCATCAGAGCCCACCAGCGCCGGAGTCCGAGACGGGGACTCTGCAAGGACGAGATGAAGAAACTCCTTGGAAATCAATTTTGAAAAAAAAACAAAAAAAAAAAACATCGTCCAAAGAGTAAAAGCTTAGGGCCTGAGGGAATGAACAGATAGAGAACATCTGTGTCTTCAAAAGATTCTTTGAACAGTGACTACTTGGTTTTAAATAATAAATAGAAACCGTCTTCGGTCACTTTGTCCTTTTTACAGTCAAAGTCAGGCTCCTTTGGTGTTTAGCTTTTAACGCAGAAAGACTTACGTATAAGCGGCTTCCATTTGACGGTGGGGAGAAAAATGATGTCTTTCTCCGATTCGATAGCTTTAGAGGGAAACTTTTCAGAGATCCTCACTGATGACTGAAGGTAGAGCTGCCCCTGAAACATCCCTGAAAGCACATCCACAAACTCAATGACAGAAATTTTTCAAGATGCCCAAATAAAAAAATAATAAAAAAAAACAAACAAACAAGCTGAGTGAATGCACACGTCAGACGAACTCACCGAGGTAGACACTAGACTCTGCAGCACTCCGGGCTTTATCCGACTCCTCCTCATCGTCCTCTTTAGATTCTGATTGGCTGTTGTAGGTGGTGTCGTCAAACAGGCTGATCGGTGTGACTTTACCCCCACCCACCAGCCAGGCGGAGGCGATGGGTGTACAGAACTACGCAGCAAATAGTGACACAGAATGAGCTACAATACAGTAAACACTCTTCTCTTTAAAGAGCTAATGCGGACAAACAAAGACGTCTCACCTGATGTTCCCAGACCAGCTGCTCGTTGGGCTCGGTGCTGAAGGCCATGACCTTCCAATCGGGAACAGACACTTTGATGACGAGGTCCAAAAGTTGGTTTTGGTTCTGCTTGTTGTCCATGTGCTCCCTCTCCATTGGTTCATCGATGATGACTCGCTGGCTTTCCTTCCAGGAGTCGTCGTTCGCCAAGTCTCCCTCCAGAAAGTTCATTCCGGTCTGTTTCTCAGGGACTAGTTTGAGCTCAAAGCTCCCAACACTGAAGTTCCACCTGAGGTCACAGAAAGAAACACAAAGGGGCAAAAAGAAAACAAAGAATGAAAGAGAACCACCCTTTAATTTTGGATTATGTACTTAACAATGTTTGGCAACTTCATACTCTTCACAGGACTCCAGAGTGACTGCAATTCTCAAAGTATTCGTCTTTGAGAATTAGTAGGAATGTTTGGTAGGAATTTATTGCCGATAACTCTACAGTGTTCAGGCTTTAAATAATGAACTTGAACTCAGGTAGACAACACTCACATATCCACAGAGGATGGATCAAGTCATTAGGGCACAAGTCTAAGATAAGTGTTAAGGGCAATCAACTCAGACTGGATTCCTCAAGAAACTTTTAGACATGTCCCTTGTTCTACACACCTGAATTAGTTCACTAAAGTGCCTAAAGTGAAGTTGAGCTCTACAGAGCTCTGCTACTGAGATCATATTAGATCCAGGTGTGCTGAAGCAGAGAGACAGCTAACAGCTACAGGACAAGGCCTTCGAGGAATGATGTTTGAGACCGTTGCTTTGGGGCAAGAGTCCAAGTCAAGCCTCAAGTCTTTAGGGCACAAGATCACACCAAGTCCCTCACTGTTTGTGGCTCTGCACATTCAGATAGAATGTTCTTGTTCAGTGTGTTATTTAACTGCAACTTCCTGAGGAGTTTATCAACTCGCTAACTTTACTGACACGCGGTACAGCAGGTGGATCCAGCGGCGACCAGTTCAGAACTTACTTCTCCATTCCTGACCGAGGCCTGATGGCTCGTACTGTCTTCTGAGTCCTCTGCAGCAGGAGAACGTCCTCCGTCTCCATCTCTTCGTCCCCCCACCGACTACAGCCTCCCGCAGAGCAAATGTACCGGATCTAAAGCAAAGACAAAAAAAATAAAAAATGGTTACAGTCGGAAAAGGTGACCATGTGGCAAACTTTTAAAACTACTACAAAGATAGTATCACCTTGCCACTGTAGGCCCCCAGACCGTAAGTAGTGAGGGACTTTCCCCCGACCAGAACGGTGTCCTCTCCAATGCGGTAGGATGACTCGAGCAGCGACTCAACACTGAAAGGCACAGCCTCCATACTCTCCCTGTCCCGGTTCCACTGGAACAAGGCACCGTCAAGCGAAGGTATGACCATCTTATTGCCAAATACCTGCGTGGCCAAAATACAAATGGAATACAGATGAGTCTTTTTGTTGTTTTCTAATCTTTTACTCTCAAGCTGATGAAAGAAAAAAATTGTTGTATCATAAATTGTGATTGTCGGAAGGGGAAAATCAGCATAAAAATCTTGCCATATGAACTAGCCATTAACTACACCTTGATTACATAAAGACAAATTCAACTGTTCAGATACATTTCCGACCTCAAGAACAATTACAGTCATACTGTAGGAACTGCCACCAGTCTTGTTACACCAACCTTGTTTTAAAAATAAGCCTTGGCAAACTAGAAGTGGTAATGACAAGCTAAAAGCATTGGTGTTATATTTATGTAGAAATACAGTGTTATGGTGTAACCATGGTATACTTACTTGTGGCTTTTGTACCATGATAACTCATACCAACCAATTCTTAATTCTTAGCAGGGCTGGATAATATGGCTGAAAAACGTATCACGATATCTCAGCTGATATTGATAATTATTGATTTATTTTTTTTAAGCAGTTATGAGGCAACCTGAAAGTGTGGCTGCACTAGTTACTCAACAGATTGTTGCTAGGTAACCAAAGAATGAGTGAGTTAGTTGATGCCATCCGATCCTCTCATGGCTTAGCTGACAAGAGAGGAGCGGACGCCTACATTCCCCAGAGTGCTGTGTGGTTCTAGATCAGAGTTCAATGAAATTATGGAATATTTAAGATCTCTTGATACTGATTGTGTGTCTATTGCGATATATATTGTTATTGATTTATTGTCTATCCCTAGCTCTTAGGTATTTACATAAATCGTTAGGGATACAAAACATTTCCTTCCAATAGTAATGCATAATCCACTGTAATAATAACTGTATTGTGAAAAAAAAAAATCACTTTTTTCTATATATTCCACAAGCGCAAATTACTGGTTGCAATTTTAAATAGCAATTGATATTTTTTTCCATGTTACATTTTCTTCAAATACAAATAATAAAAAAGACTGTTTATTCAACATTCAAAAAGCTGGGATAATGTTACCCTATAAATATTTCACAACGTCATCTGCAAACAAACTTAATTGTGTTTAATTGTTTTATTCTTTAACTTTCACAGATTTTGTATGCTCTGGTCCATTTTAATTTTGTAGTGGAAAAAACTATTCCTTACGTCATCCAGTGAAACGCTCGTCCACGCAGACAACAGCACCCGACACACACAAACGCCCACACAGCCGTCTCACTGGCCCACACACACTTGGACTCAATCCACAGATCTGGAACCATTACACAACTATGAGATTAGGTAATTAGGTTGGATATGTAAAAAACAGTGCAAGCTGATAGAATGTGTTTGCATGAGGTGTTCATTGCAATGGGGAGGGAGGGGGTTGAGGATGACATCATTGAAAAACCTCTGACCCTAATCCTGATTAAAACTCTTTAGATCAGTCAGACAGAAGGACAGCAACTCAACAATCACTTTCTCTGAAGGGCTAGCTTTTTACGGTCTCGAACGTTTGGTGAGGTAAACGAGCTGCTTCTGGAGTCAGACTGCTGCTTTTAAGACTGAAAAAGTGTCATTTTTGAACACGGAGTGATGACATCCCTGCACACACGCTGGGTGGTTTAGGTTAGCAGTCTGAGCCGATCCCCTCTGTGCGTGTATGGCTACCAGGCAGGAAAAAAGGGAAATTCTCAGAGCAGTGGGTGAGTCATGCTGCTCCTGATGCCTTAATCCACCCGTCTGATCTGACCCGGCGTTCTGACACCGGTTAGACCGCTCTCAGTCGCGTAATCTCCTGAAGGGAAAAGCTCTGCTCAGCAGAGTTCTGCGCTGGATGTTCGACCGGATCGTCCCGCATAAAGTCTGGATCGACAAGTCGCAAGGCCGAGAGAGTCATCTGATGGAATGCATTGGAAGTTAGCTCTTTATGTCTTATAATGTCTATTTTCAATTTTAAAATAGTGTGGAAGTATTCCTGCATAGAAAATAAAAAAGGAATATTTTAAATGGGTTAAAAAAAGAAATAAAATCATATTACATAACAGCCCTCAGCGGCCCTGTCTGTCATTTCAAGCTAATAAAAAGGAAAGCTGATAATTCTGGTGAATTATTAACCAGAATTATTATTCTGGTTAATAATTCATCTGTGATCAGCCACACCACAGCCTGCTTGTCTTCATGTGTGTACACATAATATTTGGGAAGGATTAAGCTTTCTGTCAGGTTCTAAAAACGATACTCAGCCGTGACTACAGTTGGGGTTTTCATTTGAAGAAGAATAAAATATTAAAAACAGATAAAAAGAATAATTTAAAAGATTAAGCCCCCCCACCCAGACTTCTCAGCATCAACATTCCCTCCTTCTCTCTGTGGATTTTAATGGTCCTATTAATCTTTAAAGAGCTCTGAAGGTATAGTGTGTGTTATTAATCTGAGACCTGACCCGCGTGTGTGACTGCACCAATCAGAGCTTCACAACGTTCCGAGTCAAACGATGTGCTTGTGCAATTTCTAGACACACCGATTGACGAGTTAAGTTTAATATAGGGATGGGGATTTATCATATTGTATCGTATCGTTTATCATTTATTGTGATACATTTCTTATAACAATTCTGATGTATCGTCGTCACGATAAATTACTATTAATGACGTTTAAAACTGTCCGTATTGTTGGAATTGTTAGTTTTGAGAGGATCAATAAATATAGATAAATTTGAAAATATGATTAAATGCAGTTACTGTATGCAATCTAGTGATACAAACAACTCTTCTTTATGTGAGTGGTGTCCTAAAGAAGCATATTACAAATTTTCAAGAGCAGTATTTGTGGTAGTGGGGCTATGAGAATGATTTTGCTGATGTTTTATGATTTTACTTTAGTATAAACATTTAGCTATGGTATTATTATTGTTATTGTGAAATCGATAATAAACCTGCTTTCCACAGAAAGTAGGAAAATATATGCTAAAAGCTTTGAATTGTACAATAATAATAATATAAGTTCAAATACTAATGAAAACTCAATTTATTCCAGTAACTCTGTTTTCTAAGTAACACTTATTATATAGATCAATTGATGTTTCAATTGATCAAGTTGATCATTGAAACATCAATTGCATCAAAAGCCTTCATTTCTTATACTTATGATTTTCTGCTCACAGCTTGTTGAAAAACACAAACGTTTAAAATTAGAACATTACATCAGACCAATAAAAGTTTTTTATTTATTTTCTGACAAACAAGCCTCCTCAGAATGCAGATTCTAATTTAGGACCAATTTCCTCAAGAGAAATCTTGAGGGGAAAAAAAAAAAAAAGAGATAAAAATCAGAGCGTGATTTTTATCTCACAATGTTTCTTGCATTGTGAGAAAACATATTTTATTCAGACATACAATTTGCTGCGGAAGTATTCCTCGAAATGAGATGGATAATTATTTAATGTAACAAGTCGTGTAGTCATGTTCTACCTCTGTGGGCAACAAGAGAGAGATGGGCGGCTAGGGGCCATAACTACTGTTTGTGTTGCTGCTGACGCTCCAGCGATCCTGTCAAACAGTTTCACCTCAACACGAAGCTCCGACTCTATTTCAGGGACCAAGCGGCCAGCTTTCTAACAAAAATAAATACATTAAAATACTGCTGAAGCAGCAGTTTGCCTCTCCCTCACTGAGTTGGGAGAATTATTGCTTTTCCCATTAAGAGCAGAGAGCTAATCAGGCGTTCGTCAGTGTGTGGCGATCAATCAGGTTCATTCCGTCTCACTGCATGCCAGCAGATGTACAGAAAGCCAGCGCGTGCTGTCTGTTATTTGATGACATCATCTCTGGTTGAAAGGCATTACCTCACCTCCCCTCCACAACACACACACTGAGTCCGTCCTCTAAGCCCCGCCCATACAGGATGAGTCACTCCCCTCCGGACGCATACACACACGCGCAGTTCAACCCCCATCCAACGCCCCCGGAGCTTCTCCTGTTTTGCTCAAGTGATGGCTTGTTGTTTTTTTTTTTCTGCAGACAATGCAGTTTGTGCTCCTGTTGTCCCACGTTTTACTGCAAGAAATAATGAAAAAAAAAGAAAGGGACAAAGTGACAAACAATGCGGGACGGAGCAGGCGACTGGCTGCTTCCGCCCCGGCGTGTCGAGGCCAGCCAATAGCGCGGCGGCGGACCCCCCTCCAGCCTCCCATCACTGAGCAGACTGGTGTCTCGGGGATCCGGCGAGCACCAATCAAACTGTTGCTAAGCTCCCGGCAGGAAGAGGGTGGAGGGGGAGGTGGAGGTGGAGGAAAGAGCCAGAGGCAAAGTTGCCCCCCACACACCTACCTCCCACCACCAACACCACCCCACACACATTAAAGGGAGCCAAGCACACAGAGCAGACGGGCATCCCAGGTTACAGAGGCCATAGAGGGCAAGACAGGTTTTAAACTTACATAAAGCACAATTAACACACACACACACACACACACAGCTCGGATCATAACAAGTGACGTCACAACAAGTCAACGGGCTTCCAACAGCCAGGGCCGGATTAACAGGGATGTGGGCCCCTGGGCTGGAGCCGGTTTTGGTGCCCTGTTCACTAAGGGGGAAATTATCTTATAGATGTAAATGACTACAGTATATTAATGAGTAGTCCTATACATCAGGAGGTAATAACTGATGCATGGTGGCTAACTAATAACTAACTAAACTAAAACTTCTTCAAATGCTTGAATATTGTTTACATTTATGAAAATCCTAAAACAATACAACTCATGCATTTTTTTCAATACAGGTTTTATATAAAATGCAATGTTAGCAAAACACCCATTCATTTAAAATAATGGGATTTGAAGCCATATTCATACTTTTTTTAGGAACCTTTTGAAATTTTAGGGGCGAGCTTTAAGCAGAAAGATCAAAGTTGTCTTCATCTTTCAGGTCAGATGGGATAAAAGGTTAAAGGTAACAGATATGAGATCAAATTCAGTTCAGAATGAGGCTTATTCATAGTCAATACTTTCATTGCAATGTTCAGCAATTAAACATTGTGATGAAAGACAAAGAGGGAAAAATGGAGAGAGAAAGAGAAAGAAAAACTAACAAAGTAAAACAGAAACAAAGAAGCCAAGAAAGAAAGACAGGAAGAGAAACAGGGAGAGAAAAAGAGAAAAGGAAAGAAAATCAGAGAAAGCAAAACAAAGAAACAAAGAGGAAGGAAGAAATAAAAACAGAAAGGAAGAAATAAAGAACTAGAAATAAAAAATAAAAAAGAATGAAAGAAAAGAAAAAGATGAGACAGAAAGTTTGGATAGTAGGAAACAACAAAAAGGTTTTAAGAAAGAAAGGAAAAATAAAGAAAGGAGCAAACTAAGACAATGGCAAAAAAGTGAGAAAGTGTGAAAAAATTCAAATTTGTTATATATATATATATAATTTTTATTTATTTATTTTTTTTTTTTTTCCAATTTGACTTCTCAGTCTAAACATCATCAGAATCAAAGTCAGGCCTTTTGATAAAAAAAACCAAACAAAACACCAGCAGCAATTAAACATGGAGAACTTGATCGATAAGCTGGGGCTGGATGGTGCTGCCGCACTAATGAGACCCAAACACTCTGCAGCAGCGGCAGACCGGCGCTCAGACCCGACCCTTGTTAATGTTAGAGGCCTTTTCCTCTGGAGCTACAGCGCGGAGACAGAGTGGGTCCACATCAAAGCGCGTCTCTCCGCGTGCAGCTGCGTTGTCTCGCTCCGGGGCGTTGCGCGTGTCAGTGTGGGAGGTTTAAGCTTCTGTACACATGTAGAGGCGCGGGGTTTGCCACGCTTGTACGCGCAAGAACCCGCTGCAGTCAACAAAACAGGCGCATCCTCCGGGCAAATCAGCTGCTCTGCGATTCATGTGCATGTCTGGGGTGCGTGCAATGAAGTCTACATGATAGCAGCAGCTCCCTCCTGGCTGGCTGCTCAAAGTGCACCGAGTTCAAATATTGGTCTAAATGTCTATAAGAAAGAAAACAGGCAGAATGCTCCTTTAACTCCCACTTAACATGTACTAGTCTAACAATATATTCCCTCTTTGAGAAAGTTGTTTTTTTACAACTGGATAAGAAGCACAAAAGGCTTGAATCTGAATGCACTTTTCAACGTTTATCACATTACTTAACCCCTAATCATCAATGTATTTTATTTGGTTTGAAAGTTAGTCTTTTATTTATTTTCTAAATAAAAAAATGAAAGGTGTGGTGTGTCTTTATTAAATAAATTACTTATTTTATGTCTCTACTGGCTTTGAACATTTTTCTCCCTACATCTATGAAAATATTTCAGTCAGTCAGAGCTTGAGATATAAGCAAAGGTTCTTAATTGAAAGGCCTTCCCCCGCAGCATGATGCTGCCACCCCTAGAACTGTGCAATTAATCAAATTCCTGGTTAAATTTTCAATACAATTAATTATTATTATTTTTACAATGTTACTTCAGCATATCCTGCTTTGCACACATTCTCTTATTCTGTAATGTTTCCTGACTGATGCGACCTTTCACCTCTCTTAGAGGCAGATCCACAGTTTAACCGGAACACTGAGTGACATTTAAAAAAAATAAAATAAAGGAAGTAATAATTATTGTAGCATTACTAAAAAAATGGTTACTCTTCGGCTGGAGCTGCCCGAATCGGCGAAAATTTAATTTCACCTGATTTATCTCAGTGAAAATAAATCACTGAAAAAAGTAAAGAAATAAAAATAGTCTACTATTGTTTATTCAGGTTGTTAATTTTATACAAGACATTTAATTATTTTTCAGCTTTTTTGTGTAAAAGCTCAAAATATTTACTTTTTAAATTTTTATACAAAAAAAATGTGCTGCTTTAAATCATTTATTTTAATATTGACCCAAAATATTTGCGCTGCAAATTAAAAAAATAAAAAAAATCAAGCAACCCTCGTTTTTCCAACAGGACGAAACGTGGAAAAGTTTTAGACGTATGAATACTTAAACAAGGCAGGGCAGCGAAAACCAGCTTAATGCTGTTCACTATTTAAACACTATTACAAGCTGTGTTTATGTCACGAAAACACAATTTCACAATACAGTGTTTTCATTAAATAAAAAAACACTATTAAAATCACATGTGAATAAGCTTGTTGACACAATAAGCCACTGAAAGAACATGCTAGCCATGATCCTCTGACTACTTCCTGTCATCTTCTTCTTTGTGGTTTGCACCAGCGGCAACAACCAGTTGTTGATCATGTGATGCGACAAAAGTGTTTCCATTGAATGTTTGCAAAATAAACCAATTTCAATATGGCTGGCGAAAAATAACAAAACACCTCATCATCATGGTGCAAAAATTTTTAAAATAAAAAAATAAAGTTTTTTCGAAATGGTTTCCATTAAGCATATTTATCTGGTAAATTATAAGGTCAACAGCAACACAGCTACCGAAGCCTTTGTGATTGACATAAATGATGGGAATCCACGCTTCAAGCCGGTTTTTGGTTTCAACTAAGGGACATCAGGCTGATTGTACCTCAGGTTGGCTGAGGCTGGAGGACACCAGGCACCCTGAGCCCACGTCCAGGTCCCACTGCTTCCTGCCCTGGTTGTGAGGATCCAGCGCCGAGATCCGCCCGTCCAGGGTGCTGATGATCACGAGTGACCTACGGACACAACACGCAGACGTCAAAATAAAGTTCAGTGAATTCCAAACACACGGGGCGACACCATCAGAAGCAGATCTGTCCTCCAGGGTTTGCCCCAGTTGGGTTTAACCAATGAATGACGAGGAGCGCTGAAGCAGCGCTGCAGATGTCTCCTTCCCTCTTGAGTCCTGTTTTTGTTTGAAAATCAGAGTGACCTTCATCAGAAACTCCGACCGCAACACCTGTGCCAAGAACCCCCCCGCTGCGTCAGGTGGTTAGGGTGGCATATTGATGAAAGAGGATTATTAAAACATGACACACAGTCACCTGACGGCAGCCATGAGAGATCAGGACCACAGATGTGCTCGGAGAATGGAAACATGGCTGATTCGCTCCGTGAGGAGAAGAGCTGAACTTGACGAAGCAAAGTAGAACAATAACATCCCTGTTATTTAGTTCCTGTTAGGGCTCTTACTGTTTGCATATTGTTTCCCCGCTCTGTAATGAAGTGTTTTACATGGTTTCTTCATGTATTTCAAGTTAGAATTTCTAACTTTTTCAGACTTCTCAAACTTCTCATTTCTATTTATCAATTTTTTTTCAATGTATAATGTCCAGTGGTCTGGACATTATACATGTCCAGTATAATGGACATGTATACTGGACATGTATAATGTCCAGTGGTCTGGCGACCTGTCCAGGGTGACCCCACCTCTCACCCAGAACGGTAGCTGGAGATAGGCATCCTGACCCCACTAGGGAGAAGGGTGTTAGAAAATGGATGGATGTCCAGTGGTCAAGTTTTAAGTATGGAACCCCAGAGTGTAAGAGGGAACAAAAGAAAGACTAACGGATAGATGGTCGGAGGAACAGACAGATGAATTGTACAGCTTTGTCGGAGGATGGATGGATGAATACGAATTAAATGTTTTCCTCGTTCACAAACAAGACCCCAAGATGCATATTAAAATTCAAAAATATTTTATTGATACTTATTGATTGATTTGTTGATATTTATTTATACTTAGGGTGCAGTCAGACCAGCCCCGTTTAGTCTGTTTTAATTGAACTCCAGTTCACTCGACTAGAAATTCTGGTTCGCTTTGGGAGGTGTGAATGCGCAATTGTACTCTTGTTCCACCTAAAAACCTTGAAATGAATTCTGCTGCGGTCTGAATACAGATGTATTCAAAAGCAGGAAGTGGACTATAGTGCAAGCCAAAATACAACCAAAACAAACGTGGAGGTCTAGCGCTAGAGGGAGAAGGTCTTTGGCCTACAACCTTAAACCACTAAAATGTGACGCCACTCCATTTGTGTTTACATTTCATAAAGAAGGATGTTGCATTCAGTGTCTTCTTCAGAGGTTTTCGTGTTGTTTCCTTCAGTGGTTCTTGGTGCAGCGCTACCACAGGTGAGGAGGCAAACAAGTTTTTCGAATAGTTTGGTTTGCTTGATTCAGGGCAGTGTGAAAACAAACTGCAGCAGCTGAAAATGCAACAAATGCTACAACTTTGGTCCCCAGTCGACCCGAGTCTACATCCTTAAACTCCTCCACTTGGACCAGTACCTTGTCCCTGACTTGGAGAAGGCACCATTTTCCGGCTCAAAACTATGGTCATGGATTTGGAGGTGATGAGTTTCAAGCTAATGAACAAAATGCGTTAGCTTTGGAGAGGCTAACAACTAGCATGCCTAGTCTGGCAGTAACCAGACACTACTTAAGAAAAATTTATCAGGAAAAATAGTTGACATACATTTGGATCCATTGGCATGTTTTCTTTTGACAGAATTTCCTGTAATCCAACCTGATTTCAATTATAAATATTAAATATAAAACAGAAAGACAGAATTATTGTAAAGCTAACATCATATTATTGACATGACCATACAACAAAGCTTAATCAAGTATTAAAAAAATAAGCCAAACCTAAAATTAACCTAACCAAAAAAGAAATTATTAAACACAGGAAGTGGAATGCAGAGCTTCGGTGGTCCAATCGCTAAAAACAGGGTCCAGGTGAGTTACCAGCCATGAGCTGGCACTGAAACCAACTGCGCGAAGAATAGAAAGTGAAACCTCAGTGGCGTCAAATATATAACCACAGCCTCCAGAACCTAAAATAATTCTTGTTGTTGGTTGGTTAGTAGAGAGCGCAAAAGCCCTCCTAACACTCAATGAATTCATTTTTCATTCAGAGGCAGCGCTGGCTGACAGCGAGCAGCCACAACTGAGAATTGGGGGAAATAGGACACAGGGGGTGGAAGTGTTTACTTTGCATGATATATGGGCTGAGAATTTCCAACAGCACGAGATCCCCTTACCCTTGAGGAAAGATTTTAAGAAGTAATGAGGTGATGGATTTTTTCCCCTTTTTTTCCCCCTCATCCAATTAATTCCCCTGCTCTACCTAATAGTTATACAGATGAAGGCTTTTAGTACCAAGTGCAAATTCTACTAATGGCTTTCATTGCTGTTTATGTGCTCACACAGCAATATCTGCTAGCGGCGCTTCCTTCTCTTTTTCCCTCTAGTAGCAGGAAGACATGGATGAATTGAGACATCCAACCCCACCCCTCGCCAAACTGTTGGGGTTTCTGCCGCATTGCTTGTCAGTCATGTCCAGAGTGTTGCCCGTGGCCCCTTCCTGCTTATTGATTTTATCTGTTGAAGAAGGGGATGCCGTCGATGGGCTCTTAGCTTTATTTAACCAGGGAGGCCACAGCGAGTGCTGCTGAGGCTTCACCTACTGTTGAGGTAGCTTACCAATGTTCTGGTCACACCTGTTCCCCTTGGATACTAAAGGGAAAGGTTAAGCTTCTATGAGATGAAGTTCTGTGAAGTGTTTACAGTAGATGACACTCTTTGAGTCTCCATTATGCTAACATTTGGACTAGCTGGTCTCTGATGCTAACGCTAGTCCCAAAGCCACCAAGAGCAAAGTAAACTTTTACAATTCTAATCTCAAAAACATGAGAACACTAAGTTATGAACTTTAACACCGTCGATACATTTGCAAACAGTTGTGATTACTTACACAAAAACCAGTTATTATTGTTTACACAGGAAATTAAGACTGGAGGAAGTGTGGCACTGATAACCTTCCTGAGTGAAACTACGGGGCAGGATTAGGGCCAAAATTGGAACTACTGCAGACAGAGTGGTGGCTACATCCTTTCCTTAGCGAGAC
Source organism: Alfaro cultratus (assembly GCA_903066825.1). Classification (NCBI taxonomy): domain Eukaryota; kingdom Metazoa; phylum Chordata; class Actinopteri; order Cyprinodontiformes; family Poeciliidae; genus Alfaro; species Alfaro cultratus. Next base: position 54,910 of record CAEFZX010021076.1, on the reverse strand, counting down.
TCTGGCCTGATTAAAGACAGGACGGCACCGGCAACGGAGGAGACTACTCACTTGTGTTAGCTTCAGAGAGGCTAACGAGTAGCATACCAAAAATAAATCCCAGCTGATCGAGAAAAATCGGCCAATTCCAACCTCCATCGGATAGATTGGTGCATCTCTGATTATAACAGTCTGACAAAATTACCTATTCCCTCAGACAAAAGTAATATAGATTATTTCTAATAGGGAAATACTGCTTTTACTCACACAACAGCACATTACAGCTCAAGTGGAGCTACAAGTGTGTACACAGATGCAAATTGTATCACTAAACAATAATGGATTATGTGTTTAGTAACGCCTTCTAAAGCTGAGATTATCTCTCAGTCTGCTGTAAGCATCATCCAGCACTCAAGTGTAGAGCGCTAAGAAAAACATTGTTTTTCCTCGCAGCCACCAATAAAAACACAGCTCTAAAGTCTGCTCTCGCCCTCTCAATTGGCTGCGAGACCCTGCCAAAAATATTAGGCTGATTGGTTGTTGCTAAGCAGTCGGCTCGCTGAGAGGGTGGAAGCTTTCTGCGGCCTTCGCTTGGCCAGCCCCCCGCCCGTCCCCATCCCCATCCGCCCTGGCAAGTTGCACTATGAATGTTAAAGTGATCTAAAAGTCACTGAGATCACCGAGTTCATCTCCAGAGATAAAAAGATTTCATCCTCAGGGCGCGATCAAAGGCTTTTGTGGCCTCTTTGTACGTCAAATAAAGGATGAAGGGTTGTGTGTGTTTCTAGTACCTTGTGGGGACCATTTTCCTGACATATACTACATTGTGGGGACCAAATGCTACTTGTGGGACCGAAGCCTGGTCCCCACAAGGGGAAACGCTGTTTTTGGGTCAAGGGTCAGATTTAGGACTAAGGTGTGAATTGAGTTTTGGTTAGGGTTAGGTATGTAATGGTTAGGGTTAGGTTAAGGTTTAGGCTGTAGAAATGAATGTAAGTCAATGGAAAGTCCCCGCAAAGATAGCTGCGCAAACATGTGTGTGTGTGTGTGCCAGGGTGAGTGTGTGTGCTCTAGAACTTATGTATCTGGGCAGAGAGAAGTGGAGTCAAAATAGTGCTAACAGAAAACAAAGAGCCCCGCTGCATCATTTAGCACTGGAGGCGATTTTATTTACCACGCTGGGGCCCCGAGACGCCGCAGCTCTGCTCGGCTCCAAAGGGACAACATGCAGCCTGTGGGGCTGCTGCTGCCGACCGTGACAGATACTGAGACACTGAAGAAGACATCTGAATGGAAAATAAAGAGCGAAAAAGGGGAGGCTGCCAACAGACTGTGGGCTGTGCGCGTGCTCGTCTGTAATGCTGTCAAAATGTCATAAATGGTGCAGGGCGCTCCTCAAAAAAAGAAAGACAAAAAAAAAAAAAAAATCACAAAGCGAACGGAGGAGCGGAGAGCCAATTAGCCTCGCTCTCACCAGACTCCGCTCCTCAGAGACGCTCAGCCTCAGTCTGCACACACCGGCAAAACTCGGCGGCTGGTAAACACTCTCTCCATTGACAGAAACAAACCAGGATGTTTACAGAGCCAGTCTCCAAGGAGCGCGAGCTTCGAAGCCGGGCCAATCCCGAAAGCCTGCGCGCTCTCCTGAGCGGCCAATGGAAACACGGTTTCCCTCTTCTCGGCTGTCCAATGAACGAGCGGCTCCGCGGCGTGGGAGCCAACAGCAGAGCAGGACTGCCTGTAACCATGCAACGGGAAGCAGCACCGCGCGCGAAGCGGTGCTGCCGCGCGGCTGCCGCTCAGCCTAGCATGCAGCCGCTGAGCGGCAGGATGAAAATACGAGAGCGTGGGGAGCACGTGGAGAGGAAGTTGTGGATGCAGCTCAGAGCTGGCCGCACCCAGCGCCACCAACACCACCAGCTGCTGCGGCAAAGTGTGCACTTGTCATCAGGGCGAGCCAAAATGGCTTAACCACCGCCATGATAGCTAAATTAATTTATAAAACTGTAATACTCTGATTAGACATAGGCTAACTAGTGTGAGATTGTTACAGTGAGGTACTGCGGTTCCACCCTTTCTTCTCACTACACTACTCTCTGTTGTTCCCAACATAAAATATCCCAACTGAGCTGAAGTAGCAGTATTTTTATTCTACCCACAACAAAGCAATGGAAAACTTTGGAAGTATGAAGACGTAACTTTTTTAAAAGCCTGGTGTACCTTGAAACTGTTAGCTGTAGAAAGTTACAGTATAGCCATGTTTCCATTAATGCTTTGTTAACGTGCAATTTGAAGTATCGCTCTAGAAAAAGTTGATGGAAATGGCAAAATTCGAAATACTTTCCTCAATTTCACAGAAAAACGTTTTTACAATCGCTTGAGGGGATTCCCAGCTTTTACAAGAAAGACTCAAAGAGCAGAGTACTGACAAAGTGAATGCGCCCAGCCACTGGTGGTTCTGTGCCTTACCAGAGGCACAGAACTAAGAAAAAAAAAAAAACATCCCAAGTCCCAAGAGGTACATGCAAGTTTGCAACTTCTACATCTTGTTTATTTATTGCGTAGGGTGAACATCTGACAAAATTTCGCTTGGCATAGCCTTGCCATTAGGGGAAACACGCCTAACTCCCATTTTAAATTTAAGCGTTCGCTCAAACTTTGCATGACAATTGGATGGAAACATAGCTACTGTTAAAAAAAAAGCCAACATTTTTTCCAATTCAATTTCTATGGTTTAAAGTCTTATTGATAAGAGGAATAATAGTCCTAATATATAAAAATAACACAATTTTGCCCCTCCCACACTTGTTGCTAAAAGAGGAATGCATTCTCCTGTTCCTTACCACAAAAAAAGTTTGGCTTTTTGGACAGATTTCAGGTCATGGTGGGAAAACTAAAAGATTGCCACCTATCACTAATTAAAATACCAGCAGAATAGAGGCATATTTTGTATAATACGTAGAAACCACTTATCAATTTAGAGCCTAAGTTTGTTTAAATTAATCTCAAATAACATTAATATTACTGTATTACATTGCTGTATATAAACAATAGAAAAACAACCTTTTCTGTCACAAAACAGCAATCATAACATGATAACTGATATTATTTAAAATTCTTGAATGAGTACATGAAATAAATAACTTTACTCCAGGTTAGCACTTGTCAGTAACGGGGGAATTGTGGGATTCTCATACTGGTCCATGCAAAGGCAAAACCCCCATTTTACTGCTCCATAAACCCAAACAAAATGGATCAGTATCTAGTATTCATGGTGTTGACTTCAGCAGTAGAATAACTGACAGCAATCTGCTTTCAAACATCGACCTTGTATCCATCGGTGGCAGTGCAGCAGAGAGCAAAGGGTGTGGTTAGAAGAAAAAGTTGCTGCACTTCTAGCCTGAAAAAAAAAAAATCTCTTCCTACACACACACACACACACATGCACACCGTGTGAAAGTGTTGCCATCACTCTCTCTCCTCCCGTCGCACGTGGTAAAATCCAAACTCTGTGGCGCCACGCTCCCGCCTGCCGATTGGCCACGAGTCCGCTCCGAGCCGTGGATGTGACTGGTTGTTGCTAAGCAGTGATGAGACGGTGAGAGTGAAAACAAGACAGCGTGGTCCTACTAACCCTCAGCCCACTGTGTTTTCAAACGCCTCTTCTCTCTCTCTCTCTCTCTCTCTCTCTCTCTCTCTCTCTCTCTCTCGGAGACTCACACCTTTCTGCCTCTGCCCCACCCATACTGCAGTGCTGCGAGAGACGGGTCCTGCCGACGTACCAAAATAACCACTGACCTAATAAATTCTCTTCCAACTGATAATGGCGTTTAAAACCGCCATCGCTTCTGATTGTGACTTCTGCTGCTGCGGATCGCCACGACCAGACCGCTCAGCATCGTTAGTTGGTGTCACCAAAGATAAACACATCTCAAGACGAGAAAGTGCTAACCAACTCAAGAAACGTCCTTAAATGGAAAATAAATCAATATTCTGTTTTTATTGTCACACAAATCCAAAATCTGCATGAATAAATCAACAACAAACCCTAACCGTGAAGAACCCAGTTCATGCGACTGTATCGAGTCTTGATAGGTAGATCAATCATCCCCAGTGTGACCTGTTATTTTAGGGACAGTGTCTATTAATAAACCACACAACATCTCCCCCAGCTTCGGAAAGCAGAGCACCATAAAGTTTAAAAAAAGAATGTCTTCACTCCATCCTTTACCTTACTGTAACCAGACCCATGTGGCCAACTCGAATTCTGAGCACTGACCCAATCTTTCCCTTGCAATTGGCTAACAAGTTGCCCGGCTTGGCCGATTGGCTGTTGCTAAGCAGTGGGGGCTGTTGGAAGCCGGCTCCCGGGCAAGGCGGCCCAGAAGAGCTGTTGCAGCTACAGAGCCCAGGGGGTGTGTGTGTGTGTGTGTGTGTGGAGGTTGATGTGTGAGAGAGGGGGGGGTTGAAAGGTTGGCGGTGAGGGTAGTTGGTTCACACAAAGCGACCGTCCTCTCTAGTCTCACCTGGAAGTGCTCCCTGAGCTGCACCGTTGCCCCAGCGGAGGGCCCCGGGAGACGGAGCATCAAAGCTGGGAAGGACCGTCGCATGTGAACACGAAAACGGGTTCAAAACACGCAGGCAAACACGTCGACAGGTGCGACGCCGAGCTTCCGGAGCGCAAGGCTCCGACGCACAGACGACAGAGGAAAGGTGGGGTGACAGCTGACAAGGCGACACAAGAGCGCCGCGCGTCACCATCTGAGAGCCGGATCAAAGCAGACATCTAGAATATTTATAGATTGCAGGTACAGTGATGGATGGTGGGGGGGAGAGTATGGAGGGGATGAAAAAGACAACAACTGCAAATACCAAACTTTGAGAAAAAGATGTTGACACTTGGATGCAAGAACGTGTTTGAAGTGATCGTGTTTGGAATAAGGCAAATTTATCCGGGTGGCTTAAGTTGTGATTCTGTCAGCAAACATAAAAGCAGAGTGGATAAAGAGGTGCGGCACGCTTAAGCAAATTCAACAGCGAAACTGAATTATGATTTAATAAGAGATGTTACAGGATTGGCTCTGTTTGGATTGGAAAAGAGGTGGCTGACACTGAAGTACTGAAGGAGGTAGTGGCTGACCTCATTCATACTGAGGAGAAATCCTGGATGGTTTCACAGCTTAGCTTCCTCTGTTTTAAGTTACTTTTATTTTTTTAATTTCAAGTCTCCTTAAGTTTGGAGCAACAAAGCTGTCTGAAAACAACTTGCTTTAAAAGTGAAGTTATTCTCAGATTCATCGCAAAAACAGCAAAAAACTCTTTAAATGACAAAGCAGTTCTACTGGGGAAAAATGTTTCTTTTTGGTTGTTGGTTGAGTTAACTCCTGTCATGACTCTCTGGCATCATCTGTAGCAGTGATGCTTCACATACTGTTAAGACAAGTTGCTTTCAAAACCTTGCTCACCTAATGAGGCAATGCCATTCGAATAGCAACAACAGCCTGAATCTCTCATTGTGTCGAGACACTGGAATACAATGAAACTTATCCTGACAAATCAAGCTTGAGCTCTCTCCATTTCACTCAAGAACAATCCTGAAATCCCCTTTTCTTCACATACTGAAGCCATTGCAACGGAATTTGTTTAAATCTAATTACTGACTTGTGAGGAAGCAGATATACTGTATTAACATCGCAAAAACAGGTTTGAAATTTTGTTTCATCTCGATATTAAAACAAGAGCCCCGTTCAGATCGGAGTTCTGCAGTGAACTCAATTTCAGATGTATTTAAGTAATTTAAGTCGATCCACCACCATTATGAGCCAGGTGTGCTTTCAGAGCATGAAGTTGAGATTGTGGAACCAAAGGGGCGTGGCATTCAACTCGCAGCTCTCACGTCAGCAATGTATAAAAGGCTACGTTTACGCAACAGGTAAATGCGACCCATGTCTGTCGTTTTCACGGCAGTCTGAACAGCCCCAACTGACAAAACAGTCAGCTCCCGATGTTCAATCATTTCAAAATGTGTCCATAGACGCCGTCGTCCGTTATTAAGTCCGTAAGCACTGCGCTGCTATCTGACGTCTACGTTCCTCTTCTGCGTTCGTGGGTCGCCGTTGGGGCTGTGGATTGTTCACACAGATGTCTGATTGTGGGCGTATTTAATTGGTATGAATGACCACATGAAAAAGAAATGTATTTCAGCAAAAAATTTTAAAAAATAAATAAAAATTGGAATAAAGACCTGCTGTGTGGACGTAGCCTAAGTTCTGTGGCACAATCTTCACTCGGTTCATTCAATGATTTAAATACAAGCAAAGCTGCTGTGCACCGTCCTCAACATGTTGCCTGTTACTCTGCCGAGCAACACATTTGTCAGATCAAATGGACTCTGGAAGGTCATGTGGCACTTCGGTCTGCACTGTGCACTCCTGCTGCTTCTGCAGCTGTCTTCACGTTCCACCCAGTTTCACTCTTTATTCTTCATCATGTCTGGAGTTTTTTGGGTTTTTTTTAGTGGAATGAGGCGCAAAGAACATGTGTAGATCAGGTAGCAAAACGACGGTCTGAAATGGAGTTAGTGAAGCTGTAATCCCAACAAAAACTCAATGAAAAAAACACATTGAAACCGTTATCGCTACAAGTTTAATATCTAATCTCAACACAATGAAATAATGAAACTTTTACCATAACAAAAAACAGTAATCCCACTACATTCATCAGTAACTGCAAGAAAACAGGCTTGAAACTTTGCTTTCGACCTACTGAGATGAGATGAAAAGTTTAAAATCTCACCTTTAAAATTCTTTCATTTCATATTATTTCCAACATTTTTAGATGTCGCAATTGAATGGTGTTTTAAAATCTCGCCATCAATCAAATGAAATAGTAAAACTGTTAGTATGATGATAAACAAGCGTAAAAGTTCATAATCTCGATATAATGAGGCATAGTTGACCGGTAAAAAAAAAAGCTCAGTCTTCTGTTATGATAATGTGATGAAAACGTTTAAAATATTAATAAAAAGGTTAATACATAGAAATAAGTTTGAGGTATTCTTTTTACAAGATATTTAGTAAACAAAGTTATGGCAACAGAATGAGAATAAAACCATTCGTTCTGACCTAAAGGTATTGTAAAACTTATGATAAAAATCTATTTATGATCTCAATTGTCATGCTCCGGTAAGGTAATGAGATCTTTACAGTTTTAAAACTTTTAATTCTTAGATGACAATTTTAATAAACCCAAAAACTATTTAGAAAAATTACACAAAATCACTTTTTTTTTTTTTTAAACTAAGAATTCAAAATAGTTTGAAAATTATGAGATGTCTAAAATTGTAATTCTTATTTGTGTAACAAGATTTATGTCTGACATCCCTTAGAAAATTTAGGTATATTTGAGCCACAGCAGTATTTTTTTTTTTGTTGTTTTTTTTTTTAAACTCAACTGAAAGACGAGTTTCCAAAAACCAACAATCTGATTCTGGTGCCAAGAAGAAAAGCCAGCGGGGAGCGAGCAGGCGCTCCCGTTTCCAGACAGGTGGAAAGACTGCATGCTGTCGGGTATATAGCAGCAGACTATATACCCGAGGGGTGACATTAAAAAGCAATGTGTATGTCTGAGAGCGTCGGGCGAAGAAGCAAAGGGTAAGATGTGAGCGAGACTAAACTCAAAAGAGCGAGAGACAAAGAGAATAATTTCAAGGGGAGACACAATCCAACAGAGACATGCAGATGGATGAGGTGCCGACGCTCTGTGCTTGTTTTAACACCCACATTAAGCCCCCGAAAAGTGTTTTTTTTTATTATTATTTCTAAGTTTTTAACAAAAACATTACACATTCTACTGGTTTGTGTTCTGGCAAGAAAACTCTGTTCCTAAACTTGTGGAGAAATGAATCGAAGCATTTAAGGTAAAGTGGAAATTGAAGCCATTTCTAAACGCTAACAGCTAATATTTGGAAAAGAATACGTTAAGAATGTGACGTGGAAAGTGACATGGTGAGGGAGGAGGAGATGAAGGTGCAGAGAGGGAGCAGGGTGTGACCATCACCAGGATGAACGCTCAGGAGTTCTTCCTGCGGCTGCTGAGGTGACAGACGGGAACATTCTGCTTCTTTCCAAGCAAACTGCAGCACTTTAGTTTTATAGCTTCTTATAACAGGACATGGGCTTTAGTAGAGCACAACTTCCACTTTGCCCGTTAAACACGGAAAATCACTTGTTCTGTAGAAAAACGTGGAAGAGAAAAGGGGAAAAAAAGATCTTTGCTTTTCCAAGGTTAAATATGTATTCAAATTAAAGTCCTCTATTCTTTCAGACAGGAGATTCCAGTGACTAACAGTGTAGCATTCTCAGTGGCTCCTAGCTAGGAGAAAGAAGGACTCAGATGGTTTTACCAAGGTAAGGATGTAACACCCAGTTTGTTGTTGGGTTTAAAACGTTCTCTTTTACCAGTATTTTTAAAGTCAATTCAATGAAATACCAGAGAAATGGCTGAAGTGACCAGACTGTGTGTGGGGTGTTTTAGATTTAGGTTTCATTTGAGTCCATCTGTGAGGATGTCACTGCATTCAAAATGGCCTGAAAATAATGAAATAAAACCAAATAGCTCTTTAAAGCCAGCTTGCATTAGCATGTTACATTTATGTTGGGTTGTATTAGCATGTCATACATATTTTAGCTTCCATCTGCTTGTTTTACGCATGTTAGCTAGATGTAGCTTGTCATACTTATGTTAGCTTGTATTAGTTTGTTATACTTCTGTTAGCTTCTATCTGCTTGTTATACTTGTGTTAGCTCACATTAGCCTGCTATATTAGTTTATTATATTTATGTTCGTTTGTATACTTATACAAACTTGTTATGTATGCTTATGTTAGCTTGATTTAACTTGTTATATCTATGTTAGCTTGTATTAGTTTGCTACACTTATGTTAGCTTGCATTAGCTTGTTATACTTAGATTATTATACTTAGTAGTTTGTATTAGCTTGGGAAGCTGACATACCTTTGTGTGATGCTACTTGACATGCTATTGGCTAGCGTTTGCAAAGCCCCAATCCAGAAGCTCTATTTATTTTCCTTTGAGCTGATTGGCTGTACCCCCGAGAGCGGATATAAGTAAAACCGTGGGTGTTAGCTTCTGCAGAAGCGCCAAGATGGTTTATTAATGCATATTAACGTATATTTAGTGTTGGAACTATGAAGTGTCTTAGAGGTGGTCTCAAATATTCACAGATTTTAGCTAATCACTAACGCCCATAAATACCCGAACTGCATTGTACATTATTTTTACAGACAGCAGGAGCAAGTGTTGACTTTTAATTTTTAAAAACAAAAGCAATAAGCTCTGTAATCATGTTATGCACTAGCTTAAACCTTTTCTGCTACCGTAACACTATGCTAATCTTACTCGAGGTTATCACATAATTGGAATTTCCCATCAGGCCGAGTCTTGTCGGCACTGAAGATATAGAAAGCTTTTCTGGACATACTGACCATTCAAAACGTTTTACACTAGAGCCACATTCACCCGATCACCCAAACACACACACCCATACCCAGGACTGCGTTTTGAACCGCCAAAGTGAATCCAGCCGCAATAAATTTGAACATAAAGTTCAGAAAAAGAGCGGGAAATCTTCAAAAGGTTCAACCAACTCTCCAACAAGGTCTCCACTTTGATAACTTCAGTCAAGCTCCCGAATGAAACATTAACAGAATGTTTGGAATATCACATAGAGAATAATTTAGTGTAGGACATTTTACACTTCCAGCACCAAAGAAAAAAAAAAAAAAAGGATACTGGAATAATCAGGGTCCGTGAGGCTGTATCTCAGCCCAACCCAACACAGCTGCAAAGGTCTGTGGAAAATAAATAAATACCATAATAGGAACACACTGCAGCAAACACCTAAAGTGGGCGTTGAACCTCCTGTTTACCAAGGAAGACAGTATCGGTGCTGCACCCAGCGTGCCCAGCGCTGCAGCTCACTTCAGGCAGCAGCCGCTGTGTGGTCTAGGTGAGACATTCAACTTCTGACTATCAGCTTTACGGTGGATTTTTACAGATGACACAGTAAGAACAGCACAAGTACAACTCCGAAGTTTATATCCTGATAGATTAAAGTCATGCTGAAAACAGCTTTTATGTTGTTCTTCTATATCCTTCAATCCACAGTCATTATTTTCTCCAGAACTCCACGTGAACTGATTGTTAATAGCGTAAACAGACCGATTTACCTAAGCAGCTGACAGGAGGCTATACACACCGCAGCATGAGACGCTTCCTCTGTTGCCAAGTGAGGAGGAAAGCTTCCACTGAGTTGGAAATGTAACCAGGTCTTTATAGAGCAACGGCACCAGAGGAATAACGGTGATAGTTGAAGTAAAATAAGGACATGAAAGAGATATAGCAACACAAAGTTTGCAGGTGTTAGACTATTAATAATGCCACATGTCTGTAAACCTGAGAAACTATTTAATCTGTTTTTGAAACCTCAAAACTGGTTGAGTTCTTTTTATTGTGTAAAGACAGCAAAAGTGGGACAAGACAGACTCAATCAAAACAACATTCAACACACCTCAAAGAACTGTAATTACAAGTCAGTTCAAAAGCAACAAATTTAGCTAAATAATTAAACCATTACCTATTTTATCATGAATTAAAATAGTAAACAAGGACCTAACGTAAGTAGTGATGCTCTGGTCAGGGTTTAAATTAGATGATGATGGTCAACTAGACTGAAAATGATTGAAATATATCCAACAAAAGAAAACATAAAGCATTATTATGTCACTATTTATTTCTATGAACAATCTATGAATCTATGAACAATATCTGGTCATCTCTATGAGCAGGGCTAGCATTCCACTTGTCAAAGCATTTGGTCTGAATTTTGCTTGTTTTGCATGTTAACAGGTTGGATCTGATTGGCCATCTAATTTATTTCTTGGAATAATCACGCACAGATATCGCATGTGAGATATTTCATATATCTAACATATGCATTTATTTCAAGTTTAATTTTTGTTTGGGGGAAAAAAACCAAAACAATTATTTACATGCAACATTGCGGCACTATTGGCGCTCCATACACACTTTCCAGTTAACTGTCACAAACAGGCTTTCGGCCAGACTGCAGGAGGAACTTGCATGTTTCTGATCGAAAGGATGAAGCGCGTATTGACCTGACACGCCAAACTTCAAAACAAAACTTATATTATTTGTGTATATCTATAAAGAATAACGACTAGCTGACCCCAACCCAAACGGTGCAGTTATATTTACGCAATTTTATCCAAAGACCCATTTTCGGACACACTTGTCAACATCGCGCTGTCTCAGTTGTCATCTCTGACAGTCTGATGGCACATTTTCAAAATGACAGATAAATTATACAGTAAGATTGGAAATTAAAAAGCAGTTTATGAGTCAGTGAAGCATCACCAGATAGATAATCAATAACTTCTGTGCAGCACTGTGGCGGAAGGATACTCCAAAAGTGTGTCAAACACAATAAATGGTTCGTTTAGCTTTTTTATTTCAAAATTGTATCCTTGTTTAGCTTTAAATGTGAACAGGCTTATGTGTCACACTGGAAGTAGCTCATGTTTCCACAGTGTCCGATAATGGGTTTCAAGCTACTAGCTCTGTCGCTCTATATGAACTCGTGCTGTAATTACCTCGTAGGTCGAACATTTCCGTCACTTTCTCCCCGGGACTCTTCGGCCTCCCCTGCAGACCAGTTCTCGTCGTCCTCCACCGTAACGTCAGCTCCGGCGACTGCGCTGCCCGTGTTCTCCATGCAGAGCTCCTCCACGGCCGCGGTGGCACCATGTTCTCCCGAGGTCGCCGCCGAGCCCCGGCTGTCGGACCCCGGCTCCAGTCCGGTGGCGGAGCCCTGCGCTTCCGAGGTCCCGGCGCCTATGAGCGCTTTCAGCAGCAGCAGCAGCAGCAGGAGCACCAGGGTAATGCTCACGCTTCCAAAGTGAAGCCCCCTTTCCATTTGTAAAACTGGCACATTAGTAAAGTAGCTGATTTACATGCCACTAAGCAAGTAAACCCGAACATGAAAATAAAGAAAGTGTAAAAAACTGATACGATATAAAACAAAAATTTTCTGTGTCTGGAAATACGCCCCACTTGAACGTGTTCTTTAAGTAAACATAAACAGCCTCTGGGACACCATGTTATTCCCTTTATACTAAAGTGAGTCTTGCCTTGGTTACCCTAAATCCCGCCTTGTTTCTACACTGGGATTGGACACTAAAAATCACTCTTGCCGTCACATTTAAAGTACTATTCTCTCATTGCGCAATTTACTGCCAATCACGTGTCTTCGCACACTAAGCAGAATCTGATTGGATTAGGTATTAGTCAGTTAAAGGGGCGGGCTCAGAGCGTACCAACCCCCCAAACAGTGACCGCCATTGGCTGATTCGATGCCTGTTACGTAGACGTAGGCATCCTGTCAGAGCTGACGCAAAAAAGTCCCCGATGGCAGTTGCTGTTGCGGGTCGCCGGTTGGTCGGATGTGCGGCTTTCCGTCAAATAGAGAGGTCGTTTCGAGAAGCAGCGACGCCATTGGTTGATTCGGACATCTTGGACGAGCTGGATTGGTTGGCTAAGATGTCACTCAGCGTGGTTGTCAGGACCAGTCAACATGAAATCTTCAACGTGGCTTAAGGTTGAAGCTGTACAGTTCCTGTTCCTGGTCACGAGTTGTTCCTCTAAATAAACAAAGTGTAGTGACATAATACCTGCATTACTCAATGTCTCCTCCGCCACTTTACACAAAATTAATCAGGAAAGCAACTTTTTTTTTTTGAGTGACTTCAGTGAGTCACTGTATAAAAGTGAACTGTTCGCTGCCATCTGTGAAGTTTGTGTTTCTAGCACCACCTCCTGGTCACAGAGCGACATTGAATCTAAAATCTGCTAGTCAGACTTCTCTACAATCAATTTAGAGCATCTAGAGCCTTAATAGTAAGTTTTTCTGTTTTGCTATAAATCAAAATTTAATAAAGGTAAAATCTGCACTTACTGCACTTTTTAAATACGTTTTAGTCTGTAAACTCCATTATTTTAGTCCAAAAACAAGTAGTGAACTTTACAAAATCTTGAAAATGCTTCAAAGACTTGTCTGATGTAACATTTTATTAATCTCAGCTCATTTTCACAATAAACAACTTCAACAAATATGAATAACCATAATAATTATTTGGATCATGAAACATTTTTTCACACTCAACTTTTATTGGAGCAAGTTATGTTCCAACAGTTCCAACAATTCAGACATAAAACAAGCATGGGTTATAATTTGGTCCTGCATGGGTTACAAGAAAAAGGAAGGAAAAAAAATAAATAAAAAAATCACAGTCAACTGGTTAAAAAAAGAAAAAGTTGCTGGTGCTAACGTATTCATGCACAGTGTAGTTTTTGTTCCTTATGGTTTTAGAACATAGCTTTTCACTTCAGAAACTTTATTGACGTACCGCAGAGTCACAGAGAACTTTCACGGTTTCAATTCAACAGTGGCTTTTTGGAAACTGAAAAACATCTTATTGGTATAACATTAGCCAGGATGTGACGTTTTCAGTCTCCCACAGTTAGAAAGATATATATGCAAGCATCAAATTACAGTATGAGGCACTGTATCACCAGTTTAAAACGGATGCAACCTATGACAGTAATCTAGTATGTAGAAAATCCTACTGTACCATTTATTTAAAAGAAAAAAAAAAGCCTATAAAGGTGAACCAAAATAGAACTTTAAGAGGCAACCTGATCTATTTGACAGATCAAAACAGCAACACAAATCTCAGTTTTTGAGATTTGCCCACTATCTTTGTGTTGGAAGATAGAAGATAAAATAAAAATCTGAGTTTCAAAAGTTATAAATTTTCCAACTTTGAAATTTCCAAGTTTTTTTGTTTTTTTAAATCACCATCATCACTGGTTTTTGTTTTTAAAATTAGCTTATGGCACAAAATTTCCTGCTTCCAAGACACCTGGTGTGAGGAGAAACTGTAACGCAACTTTGCCACAGGCACAAAAGAATGAAACAATAGACAGTTTATGTGGAAAACCGTGAAGTTGGATACGTCTCAGCTGAGTCGTCTAACCAGCCGCAAAAGGAGTTGATGCAACCGAGGAGGAAACCGCCAGCATTTTCGAAACCTTTTCAACTTCTACTACTATCTCTGTCTTTTCCTTTTGACAAGGAAATGGAAAATGAGCCACAAAATGATGAATGCCACAAAGTGTTCTTGTTGAACATTTAGCTTCTCAGAAGAATGTGTCGTTTCTGCTTTGTTAGAGGGAACATGTTACAGCTCACCTTTGCTCTTTATGGTTTGTTTTGATAGATTGTATGTTGCTGCATCTGAAGGTTCAAACCTGACTGCTTAATTCTTCAACTCTGATCTGTGCTTTTTTGGTGTATTTTTTTAATCATTACACTAACACGACATGCAGTTAAGCTTTTTAAATGTAACTTTAAAATCAAAAGGCACAGTTTTGCTTTATTCAGCTAAACTCCGGTGACCCGGTCAGCTTTAAAACCCAGTTCTGAATCCGTTCAGTCAAACTCCTCCAACAGTAAAATCTGCCAGCTAGCTTTTTCTCATCAGGCACTTTAAAAAAACCCAACATAAAATCAGAAGCAGCACCTTCTGAATGTGAAAGTAAATCAGTTCTTAGTTTGGAACTCATTTTGCTGTAGCTGGGGTTGGGTTGTGAGCGTGGCACTTTGTGGGTGGAGCCTGTGGCCAACTTATTAGTTGATGGGAGCCTTCCGAACCTTCACGCTTCCATCTTCCATCCCAAAGTACGCCCGTTCGGCCATGTCGACGAAGAGCCCCGTCTCCACCACACCTGTGACACGAAAACCTTCTCAATGCCATCAGAAATCGAAACATTTTGAACGTTCACTCTGTGGATGAAGAAACTTTTCTGGGGATTTTACGTGACCAGCGTTCCTCACCAGGAATCATCTTGATGGCAGTGTTGACCTCGCTCCAGTTCTGGACGTGCTCAAACTTCCAGTCCAGGATGAAGTTGCTGTTGTCGGTGACGACGGGACCCTGCAAGCCAGAAAGCACACGGCCTGGTTCCGTTCAGAGTGAAAGGAGCAGTGAAAGCCCGACTGCGTCGCCTGACCCGGGTCCCTGGACGTGTCTGCGCTCGACCGCGGTGGACATCAGTGTACCACCGCTGGTCATTTTTAGAGCTTAAGTACAAAAAAAAAAAAAAAGAAAAGAAAAATCGCAATTTTTGTCCCCCCCTTTTTTCCTCAAAAACAAATATTTTCTAAAACTTGCTTTCATTTCAACCATCCCTTTTGGAAGTTGATATGAAGTCCAAATAAATACAGGCTGTAAAGCAAGATGGTAGACATCACTCCAAACTACAGAAATGGAAGGAGTGAAATGGCTTACCAAAGAAAAAAAAAATTGATTTTCTAGAAGTTGAATCTTTATAAACAGAAAATAGCCCAGCCTTAGAGAAGATACTTTCCATTTTAGGGTCCCAATGAATGTTCCCACTTTCAGATAAACTACTTGTTTTTATATCACGACATTTGAATACAAACACTGGTCACTGTTTTATGTACCATAAAGTTTTCCCACTTTTTCTATGACTGTTATTCCCATTTGCTAAAAGTAAATCTGTCACCTAAAATGGACTCAATTGTTCATGTATCTGGGTTCAGAGTCTGGTTGAGGATCAGGGCGTTTTGTGCTACGGCTAATAAAACCATAAATCACATCATCAGAATATTCTGATGTGTAGAATCCTTAATGATTCCACATCAGATATGCTCAGCCAGACCTGGCTCCAGAGGAATTTATCTTGTTTATTAATACAAAAAGAAAATGCTACTGATGCTCAGATTAGCATAAGTTTTAGCTCATATGCTGCAGAAATGTAAGAAGCTCGTGTTTCCAAATTCTGAAGTCTATTTCTTTAAATGTTAAATTAGACAGTATGCTGTCTATGCCAGCTCTAATAAAAATATTCTGGATTGTGAATGAGTGTAATTCTGAATTTTCTGTAAGCCTGCTGTGCTGAAACCTGCCTGCCTGGTCATAATCTGTCCTTACCTCAGAAGACCCTTCATCATCATCATCATCATCATCATCATCATCATCCCTGCTGCTGGCCTCTGATCTAATGTCTCCTCTCTGACTTTGCTCTTTCTATTGTGACAATAAAGATTTCTTTTAAATAATGTAAAAGAAAAAAAACAATAGCGATCAAAGAAATGAAAGAGGATCAGGTTTGTTCCTGGGGTTAAAGAACCAGCAAGGGACGGAACAAAGCCTGGGCAGGAAAAATAAGAAAATAATACATAAAAAGACGTGTTCTGATGAATTACCTACGACGAAATCTAACTTAATATTGAATCAAAATCGAATCAAATTGTGACTCAAAATTGAACTGAGGTTCTTAACAGTACCCAGTCCTAATTTCCAGAAATAATTTGCAACTTTAGACTGAAAATTAAACTGGAAAGAGATTAACACCACTAAATGTGAAAACAACAAGAAAAGTACTTCTGCAAGAGACGCAAAAGTGGGAAAAAAAAAGAGATTGATCCTACTTACTGCTTTACTGACCGCCATCCTTAAATTGACCTCCCCTCCGAAGCGCTTAGCTATCACCCTGGAGACGGGAACGTACGCCATGGGGATGACCTCGATGGGAACGCCCTTCTTCCACTGCTCCCCCAGAGCTCTGGAATCCTTTCTGGGACGCCAAATAAAAAAAAAATATGAGAAAATTTTCCGTGAGCCAAGCGTTTTTAAAAACTGGGAAAAAAAAAAAAAATTCCCACCACTCTTACTAGCCGATGCAGACCTGTAGTCAGCAATGACGACGAAACACTTTGAGTTGCCGGCGACGATCTTCTCCTGAGTGAGACAGCCGCTGCAAAACGGAGAGAGGACAGGTCAGGAAAGGTCGGCGGGCCTCAAGCCGAGCCGTCCGCGGCAGAACACGCTCACCCGCCGCCTTTTATCAGCGTGAGCTCGGCGTCCACTTCGTCTGCGCCGTCGATCGCCACGTCCAGCTGAGCACAGGAAACACACAGTTACTGCTGTGTTTGGCTTCCACCGGCATAATGCTAACACTCATCATACCTCTGGGTGTCTTTCCAGGTCCGACAGCGCCAGGCCGTGCTGCAGAATCAGCTGTCGAGCCTGTGGGAGGAGAGAGCGCTTCGGTTTGACTTTACTACAGACCTGTGCTGCTAAACTCAGAGAGAATGGGTAGAGGTGAACACAGAGCGGCTCTTTCATCAATGATAGAGAAGAAAGTGATGTCCTCTTGTGTTTTTGGTGAGGTGAGGTCCTGCTTTAATTAACCCTGGAATTTTATTGTCCTCGCATCCATGACTGAAGATAAAATGGGTCCAGTGCCAATGAGGATGAGGGCTGCACCGACGAAATTCATTTTGGTAGATTGTCGATCGGCCGTTGGTTACGTCAAACTGATCTCGTCTGTCTCAGCAAAGGTCTGAAGATAAGACACTGCTGTGATGTCATATCTGCATGTGTGAGGTTAACAGTTGCCAACTCAGCAACTTTGTCGCAATATTTATTTAGCTACATTTCAGGAAAAAAATATATATATATTGGTACCGCCCGAAAATCAGAATCAGAATCAGAAAAATATCAGTGATCGGTGCAGCCCTACCATAAACAATTTAGAAAATGTTAAGATTACACCATGTCGCCCACTGTGGAAGATTAATACCAGAAAATAATGACAGTCTAAACCTGGCACAGTGGATAATTAATCACATGATAAATTAAAATTAGCTCAGTAATTTTCATTCTGATGATTCATATTTTTTGAAGGGCAATTTTGTTTTCAGAGGCATCATAATCTACTTTACTTACCGTTTCGGTTGGGTGTGGGCTTTATTTCTTTTTCATCTATTGTTTCTGGTTTTTCCGTTTTATTCTGGATATTTAAAATATCTTGCAGTTGAAGTTTAAATGAAAGTTTATCTAGAACAGTATTTGAGAGGGACAACTTGCATTATTATGCCACGATCAATAGCTCTTAAACGGTCTCAAAACAACAATATCGCAATCATTTCTGGGATAATTTATCGTCCTGCATTATTCGTTACCGTGACAGGCTTAACTCTAAACCACACTGCTCTGTGGAAACTTTTGAGCAAGACATGGTTATCATGTGGCAACTTCTTCAGAACATTTGTGAACACATGAGCGTTCATGTTTCTGAGTCAAGTGAGACTTGAGTGTTTTGGGTACGTTGACTGACCTGGAAGGAGGTGGGCACACACACGATGTTGAGCTTTTCCTGTCGAACTCTCTCCGCTGCGTCGGATGACACACACAAAAACAGATGGAGAGAGAGAGAGAATTCAAGAGGCAATTTTAAAAACTGAACCGAATCCTGTTCAACCATTCAGTTCTGTTGTGAACAAGGAAGAATGTGCAGAAAGAACAGTTTCTTAACTAAAATAAGCATCGCTATCAGCTCCACTCTAATCTACTGCGTTCCACTGCATATGAAGGTGTAAGTGAAACATACTGTTAATGCATTACCTTGGTGCAACTTTGACTAGACGGAATTTTTCACTGTTACACATTAAAGCTTATGGAGGATTTACTCACCTAACCGGTCCACAGCATACACGATGGTCGACCCACTACCCACTCCCACCACCTGATTGTTCTGGAAATGAAACAACCCATTCAGCTATTTTATATTTTACACATTTAAAGATCAGCAAAAATGTGCATGCATGGAAAATTGTCTTTGCATACTTTATTTCCACTTCAAGTGCTTTCCGAAAGTATTCACCCCTTAATGTGTTTTCAACACTTTGTAATGTAATCATATTGTTAACCTAACCCTAACTACAATGTTGTGTACTTAGCAGAACCGAGTTAGCTCCGCATAACACTAAGCTAAGTCGCTTTAAAATCCTCCAAGTTAGATAACACCAATACAGCAACATGGCATAATGTGCATTTATCTGGGAATGAGGCTAACTATGCTAACATGCTGAGCCTAGCCGCTGTACTTCACACACAATTCTAAAAAAAATATGAACATGTCTGCTTGTTAGCTAACAGCGACACGGAGGTCCGCTGTACCTGGACGTTGTTGTCCACAGCAGAGTACGCTGCTAGTTTCTTCGCCTCCTCTGCCATGTTGACGGCTGCAGACTGACTGAACCTGAGCACGTGCGTGCGACAACTCAGGGAGGATGGAGAAGAAGAAGACGAAGAAGAAGAAGCAGCAGCTGTGAGCTTGCGGAGGAACACCCACCTCTGGAGTGTCATGACCCGCCGCCCCCCAAAAACAACACGACACACACGCGCCAGCGCGCGCGGACGGACGGACGGACTCACAGTCAGACAGAAGCGTCTCCCATTCCTTCAGGTAGTCACGAGTCAAATGACAGACTCTTCTGGTCACGTATTAATGGCTGTTTTCATTTTTCATGTACTGCCTGCTTTGTAGCTGTTCGTAGGCATGCGCGCAAGTTCGGTGAAACAGCGACGCCACGTGGTCGCTGGAAAACAAACATGCGCCGCTGTTGCATTTTATTTGATTGTATTAGTGATGTACTACGCAGGAACACACCACGCATCTTTAACAGTGCTTCAGGTTGAGTATCAAAATGGACCCCGAATGGACGGCAAAATACGAATCGGGAGCCCCTCTTCCTGTTAATGACGATGATGCATCGAACGTATGATGATGTCATCTGTGAGCGATGACATCATCTTTAATTGGCCGAGGTTAAAATGCCATCAGTGATAATTGGCTGTTATTTGCAGAGAAGTATTTATGAACAAACGGAGCTCAAACACAAAGATTAAACTCATAGCGTCACCTTGTTGCCATGGTAACGCAACAAACCATGATGACTATTCTGTTTGACAGAGTAAACTATTCCTTTCGATCTTAAATCTGTATGTTAAAATACTCACACCACACTTGACAAAGCTTTTTAAATGCAAAACTAAATGTGTCATTTTTAGTAAATTTGTCTGAAATATTTTAAATATTTTATTGCTCCTCTGTCAGTCAAGGTCTGTATATCTTTGTAAATAAAGAACCGACTGTGGGAAGACCCTCCATCACAGTAAGCAAAAACATGGAGATGATGATGAAAAATTATATGAATAACACTATTCAGCTGAAGTTCACTGGAGAGGCAAATTAAATCTCTAAGAAAAGGTAATTCACTGTGCATCTTGTCCTTTCAGCACACTTCCATAGGTAATTGCAGAATTGCGAACAGATACCGCTGTGATAATTACAGACTAGCTTTCTCATGTTTCTAAAGTCTGCGACAAGTACTTTGTTCAAAAAGTCTTTTTTTTTTTTAAAAAAAAAGTCGCATGAGAAACACCATGGAGGTTTGGCTGCAGCCTTTTTCATCCTTATATTTAATGAAAAAATAGAAGCAGAAATAGAAAAAATGATAGATCCTGGGTTTGTTTTTGCATCAAAACAAAGATTACAGTTTACTATGATAGAAACTGAAGGAATGTGGTTGCTTTTTTTGTAAAGCTTCATTATAAAATAGCAATTTTTAATGTGGAGTCCCAGAAGATCTGATGTTTGGACCTCAAATTTTAACTTGTACACAGTGGTGATTAAAAGCATGTTTCAGATCATCAAACTACTTTAAGTGTTAGACAAAGATTATTATTATGAACAGAAAAAAAATCCAACCCTACAGTGGTTGCCTAAAATATCTGAAAGTGGTTTGGTCGGCCTTAGCAACAACCGTAACCAAACGTTTGCGACGAGTCTTTGCAGAATTGTCGTAATTCGGCCACACTGGAGGGTTTTTAAGCATGAGTCCCCTTCTTGAAGCCATGCCACAGCATTTCAATTGGATTCAGGTCAGGACTTTAACTAGGCCACTACGTCTTCATGTTGTTCTCCTTACACCTGTTCAGACCTGAACCTGCTGGTGTGTTTTGGATCATCGTCCTGCTGCAGAACCCAGGTTGGTTTTACCAACAGATGGCCAGATGGACGGTCTCCTTCAGGATGTTTTGGTGGACAGAAGGATTCATGGTTCTTCCTGGTCCTGAAGCAGCAAAATGGCCCCTGAGCATCACACTGCCACCACCGTGTCTTACTGTTGGTATGATGCTCCCCTTCAGAAACAGTGTTATTTTTATGAGGGAGGAATGAAGGAAGGAAAGAAGGAAGGACATAGAGAGAACGAAAAGATGGAAATAAGGAAAGAAGAGAAAGATGGGAAGGAGCAAGGAAAGAAGGAAAAAAATATGGAAGGGCAGAGAAAATGGAAGGAAATGAAGAAGGGAGAAAGAGAGGAAGGAAAAGGAGTGAAGATGGAAGGAAGGAGGGAGTTAGGAAAGAAGGAAGGAAAGTGAAAAAGAGGGGAAGACATGAAAGAAGGAAAAAGAAGAAATGAGAAGGAAAGAAGGATGGAAAGATAAGGAAAGAAGGAGAGAGGAAGGAATGAAGAAAGGAAGGAAAGAAGAAGAGAGAAAAGGACAGAAGAAACTGCTAATAACTTTATGTAGCAGTTTTAATATTGTTACCAAAAGTTATGAGAAGAGTGACGACATCGATGGAAATATTAACATCAATACTACTTTTATTTGGCAAACAGCTTGAGTTTCTCTTTTTCGGTATACAGTTTATATATATTTATATATATATACTATAGTAAACCAACACAATCTGTTTGATAATCATTTTTTCTCAGTTTTATACATATTACAGCTTACAAATATAGCTGATCTTTTTGACAAAAATTACAGATTCTGTTTCCGACACCTAAATTAGTATGCTATTATAAAAAAATCACACGTCATACATTCATGATTAGAAAAGGTAGGGCTATATGAAATCAGGAAAGGAATGAACGAAAACGAAAAACAACCACAGTTTACGCCAAATTTTCCATCGGGAGGACCGGGGCAGTCGAAGGTTTTCCACGAGTAGAAAGTCTTTCGCTCCGAATTGGACCAGCGAGTCCTCTGAGAGGAGTCTGCTGCTACTCCGAAAACAATCACCGGCACAGTGAGGATATCGAGGAACAACAACAATACCGCCACGTAGGGAGAAGAATCAGTAAATCTCTGCTCTCAGTCCCAACTTAGAAGCTAACTATGATGAACGTTTGATTAAAAACTGAACTTTGCATCGCAGTATTCCTCTACAGCCCAGCATCTCCTTTCATTTCTCGCTCCGTCCATCGGCGCAGTCTTAAGGCCTGGTCTTATGCAAATGCATCCGAGATTTTCTTTCACGCCTCGCGATCTGCAGCGCGAGACGTCTGCTGTAGTTGGACATCTTTCTTATGTTTTGTAGGACAAAGTTAAACAGGACTGCATGAAGGGAGCTGCCGTTTAAAACCAATGAAACCAGAATAAAACCCAGAACTGTAGCTGCTGACAGGCAAATATTTTTTTCTTTTTTGCTCCTCGACGTGTGAAATCACTGAATCAGCTGGGCGGGTTGGACTGAAAAGGTGCTGCTTTGTTTAAAAAATGACAGCTGGTCTGTCATTGCTTCAATCCCAAAATTGCCCCCCCAACTTCAGTGAACTTCCTGGGTTTTTTTTATACAAAGTATTGCTGAATATCAAGCGTTGCATTTATATCTGTGTGTAGTTACCGTTTGTTCGACTTGCTACTTGTTTTTCTTACGCAGAAAGATTTTTTAAAAACCCCAAGAGACATGCTTTAAGCAAACCAGTGCTCAGATTTCTTTTTTTATATATATATTTATATTTTAATAACATATAGCTCTCCGTATTCCTGCATTACTATACGAGAACATTTGCAAGCACTGATTTACAAAAAAAAATTAAACAAAAAATAAACAGGAGCAAGTTGTTCCAAATCTCATATTTGAACACTTGCTAAAAAAAACGAATGTAGAATAAAAAGATAGATTAGCTTAATCCGGATCTTTTCTAGCTGTTTTGTCGCAAACCTTTTAACCGTAATCTCCTCCACTAGCTTTGACGCTGATAACATGAAGCTGGACGGGACTTTGATATGTAAACACTGTGGCAGAGCTAAATGTACACTGCAAAAACACTAAATCTGAAGTATTTCTACTCTAGTTTCATGAGCTAATATCTCAGTACACAAGTTTCTATATCTTGCTGTAAAGTTAGTTGTAAGTTAGTTTTGTCTTATTTCAACTGTACTAAGATATTTGCACTAGAAAAAATACTTGGTGAGATTTAGTGTTTTCGCAGTGTAAGACACACAGACAGTGGAATGGAAAGAAGCAAACAGGATAACACACTGCTCTCAGTTCAGGGTAAACACACCTCATTTTCATTTTTAAAAGATAAACTATCATTACGATAAATAAATATTCTATTTAAAATTGACCGATAATATTGCAATATATTGCTGTCATATATTCTGATATTTTTCCCCCCTTCTCATTAAGATAAAGATATCACTATATGTTTTTGGCTTGTGCTGTCATTCAAAAATTATTACAAATAATTATATATACCCGTGGAATGTTTTTTTTTTTTTTTTATATTATTCTTCTTCTAAAGATGGATTCCACCTTTAAAAATACTTTTTCTAAAGAGCTGGCAGAGAACTAGACAGAGGACGGAGAAGTACTGTGTGTATGACCCAAACGCACACACGCACAAACACACGCCCATGCACACGCGCACACACACACACCCTCTGTGATTTCCTCCTGGTACAAATGCTGACACTTGTTGGAATGACGCCGAAAACTAAACATGTATCATCCGTGTCATCCGTAGCAACAGCTAAAAGGTGCAGAAATGTAAAAGGCTGGAACGCTGCACAATGACGAGGAAAAGACGGACTTTACAGTGGCCGAAATGCAGTGCTCTAAACTGACCCGTTCAAAGTATTTAGGTACTTTTAAACACAGTGTATGTGGGTAAGACATTTACCCATACATAGGTGCATCTCGGTAAATCAGAAAATAATCAGAAAATCGAGAATTTGTTTTTTTTTTTCCTTCCACTCAACTTTCCATTGGCTGGAACACCATTGAACAACCAGTTCCGGCTGGAAACCATTAAATCAGCAAGATTCCTCATGCCTCAAAACATTTCTGTATTAAAATATACCTCTTAATTGGTCTTATGTAAAAATGTTAACTTCTGAGAGGCTAAAGTATAGGTCTCCATAACAACTAAAAGAAAAATACTCACTTTTTGTTGCACATTCATATAGACTCACATTTTAAACAGATTTACCAAAACAAAGAAACTTTTTTATGATCTCCGACGTATCGAGACACACCTGTAACTGTGTAAAGACAACATAAGTGCAAAGTGTCAAAAAGCGATCAGGTTCATACTTACATTGTGCCATTAACCCTTTTCTTGGTACAATCTAATGTACCCTTGCAGCATTTCTTTTCTTTTCTTTATTATTATTATTACTTCCACAGCATCAGAGAATACTTGAAGCACCTGCCCCACACACTGCAAAAAGGATATTGTAAAGTGTTACCATAAAAAGGTTGAAGCTGTGAAACGAGAACATAAGACTTGTTATGGCACCGCACGATCCGACGTGGTCAAACAGGCGAGACAGGAACAGTCACTTTTCTTGGAGAACGTTTGTTTCACAGAGAAATTTTCTGTTCGCTTTTTTGGACAATATCGGACCCAAACTCTCGGCTCTCTTCCTCTCTCGGCTTCCCCGCGTTTCCAGTGCTTCAACAGACTTCTCGGATACAAAAAAAAATCTAAACAGTTTGTGTTTTTTTTCCCTTTCTTTTTTTCCCCCTATTTGCACCCATATAGTTTTGCATCAAAAATATGCTTTTGTTAATCCTTTTTCCATTTTTATTCCCTTTCTCTCTCCCTCCCAGTGACTCTGTGAGGATCCAGAGCTTGAATCCTGGTGAAGCTACATGTGTTGGGCATCCATGATGTCCAGGTATTTGGCCTCAATGATATGAGGAAGCACGTTGTTCCTGGAAGCAGAACAGACAACTTCGTGTCAGGTCTTATATGTTACACCAGAACAAAGACTCAATGATGCTAAAAACCAGAGTATGGCATAAAGATTGGTTAAATTGGGGCCATATAAACAAAATAAACTGAACAGATTCAATTACTGTAAATGAAAGGTAATCCAAACCAATGTTGCCTGAGCTGATCTTAAATCATTGTAAAGGAAGCGTCTAAAATGTCGTTATTGGTCTTATGTACAAGGTTTCTACATACACTGGGAAAAAAAAGAAGTAGATTTTTTTTTTTACATTGATTTCTGGAAAAAAAATTGAATCATACTTAAAAAGTGCTGTATTGGTTACATTATTTCTATTTATATTACATGTTTTATCTTCAATTTGCCACATTACATTATCATTTTTTACACACACAAAAGCTAAAAGTATGTTGTTTTCATAATAAATGACTGAATGCACAAACATACAAAATAAATAAAGGTACTGCAGTCCTGAAACTGGATCTGAATGCCAGGCGCCAAAATGGCTTCTTTGTTTAATAAATGGAGAAAAATGTGTCAAAATTCCCAACTTCTGCTTTATTGTAGAATACTCCCAATTCTTAGTTGGCAAAAATAATAGTTACAGATAGATGAATGTTTTTCAAAGTGAGGGTCTATAGGAAGAGTGAGGGGCGTTTCAGCAATCATCTGTTGCTATAAATGTAGACATAGCTTATGAATTGATGCTGATGACATTTCTGTGCAACATAATTTGATCAACACATTAAATGTAGTGATTTAATTTGTAACGAGGCATTTAATCAGGAATGTGTGCTGCATTGTATGGAGGTAGTAACACTGTGACTAAACACATTTAACAGATCACTCAGTAACATCATGTGCTAACCAGAGGAATCAAAACCCCTTAACAAACACGGACAACAGTTTCTGTCTCTGCAGTGCACACGCCAAGATTTAGCTTCCATTTCAAGTGATTGGAAAACATTTTTAATGATAAGAAGAAATAAAACTTTCAGAGCAAATGTTTTAAATAATGCACTGTTTACTCCTCTGCCAAAAACTCACCCAGCAAAGAATACTAAATCAATACTTTACAAGGGGTTTCACAGAGCTGTTTGTATAGAGCTGTTTTTCTGATATCAGCTCCAGATCTGGTTTCTGATCTGATCACAATTTGACGTCAGTAAAATAATGTGGAAAAGTTTAGGCACTTTCTTCATTTCATCAACCCAAATTATGTTAAGGGATTATGGAGTTGCTGGAGTGAAAATACATCATCAAATGTTCCAGATATTAGTCAAACTAGGAGCAATCGAAATAAAAATATTTTTCACTAAACTGATACATTTCTTTCCTATAAGTTGATTCCTATTGACACTATTGCACATTTGCATTTTATCTCCATATTAAAAGATATGCAGCTTTTATTAAATAACGCTCCAGCATCAGCTTCCTTCACTTCTAATACTTTAAGCTACTTAAACTGATCACCAGCTATATCCGGTTACAATGGACATGTCAAGAAATTCTGCCGCATAAACATCGTTATTCTGAGACACGATGTAGTTCAGAGCACCAGAGTAAACGAATTAAGAGAAGTTAAATGTTGCCACAGTGACTCAATACTGACATTAATTAATCTCGTGTTCTGATTGAACAGCAGAACCTGTTTTCATTTGATTTCATCAAATAATTCTTGAGCCTCTCAGTTTATTCACAAAGTTTTATCTGTGCGAACGATTGCCTGTTCAATAATGAATGCTACCATCTATGGATCGATTTAAAGTTTCACAAATCTGGAACAAACTTCTGGAAAATTGCAAAAACAGCCGAAACACAGAGTTCCTTTAAAGCTTGACTAAAAACCCTCCTGTTCGGAGTTGTTTTTATATCATAATAAATGAAACTCTAAGCAACATTTTGATGAAAAATGTAATGTTTCCATTGTTGAGTTTAGTGTTTTTATGAAGGCAAATACTTTGAAATGCCTTGTTTCTAAAATGTGCTGTACAGATAAACTTGACTGATTGATTGATAAAATCATAAGACGAATAAAGAGAAAGCACAACTAATAGAAATGTTGTTTTGTGAAGAATTGATTACAGCTTCTGTAGAGAAGTCTGTTTGGATGGGTAGTCTGCGATAACAGCGCTGTGATTGTGACACAGACTTCTTCCATAAGTTCATAATTGTAATTTCCAGCCATTTTTACATCTGGATTTACTGTGTCTTGTGACGCACGTCTCAGGTCACGGACGTAAAAGTCGGATAAAATGTGACATGAGGGTTCAGACTGCAGATCTTTGAAAACAGTCGGATACGTATCTGATTTAGTTACACGTATGGAAATGGCTCAAATCAGATTTTTCTTGCCAGTGTGAAAAGATCAGATCAGACTGCGGTGAAAAGTTGTGTATGGACAGCATTCACCTGGTGTGTGAATGTAGCTTTAGAATCTCTGAACATGCAATTTTAGATTTACCAACGTACAGGGCAAGGTAAGCAGCGTGACTTCAGTTTGAGGAGAACATGTGCTCAGAGGATCCAGAGACAACATTTCTTGGTTCAAAATTCAAACCTTAAAAAAAAAAAAGCTAAAATTTTAGTTCTCAAAAAAATACAGTTAGAGAGAGATGAGAGATTTCACATTACACCAAAATGATATTGTACAAGGTTCCCCACAAAGGTTGCATTTCGAAAGTGCAGAACTGCAGATGAACTGAAACAGTGTGAACGTCCTCACACACAAACACCTGAATGTCAAAATGGAGAACATGGATTTCCAAGCTTCCCCATACGTACCTGATTGGGATTAGGAGGATCATGACCAGAGGGAAGATCATTTTCATGTACGGTATTGGGTACATGCCGAATGTGCACAGCACCAGCAGCTGCATCATCTGCAGGAAGGTGAAGTAGTGGATCTTCCTCTGGGGCACTTTGCGGATGTAGTGGGTAGGTGGGTAAGACGTCTGCGGGGGGTGAGAGGATAAAAGATGATTAAAATACAATCTCCCCCTGTGGCTGTGTTTCTCTGCTGTCCTCGGGTCTACTGCAGTCTTAAGGAAATGATTACAGGCAGTGCACAGCTTACACAGCTCTGAGATTTGCACTCTAAAGTTCCTGTTTCAGATGACAACTTCTGTTAGCTTTCAGTAGTGTGAACTTGCCTAAATTATGTTTGCAAACTTGGTTGCTACTATGAAAAATTTTGGAAATTCTTATCACAAAACATAACCCCAGATCATGAGTATTAACTTAAAAGTCAGTTTCAATGTCTGGATTTATCTGTTTTCAGGTGTTTCAGATTGTTTTCATCCCTGACAGCTCTGTAAACTGTTTGTTTGGGGAGCAAAATTGCAACATTTGTTACATTTTCAGCTGCTGTTTTTTTTTTTTTTTTTTTTTTTTTTTTGCTATTGTCAGTATTACTGAGGTTTTTAAAATGAAGTCTGAAGAAAAAAGGACATGTAAGACACAGGATTTTTTTTCTAGAAAACAGCATGAAATGTGTGTTTTTTCTGGCTGCAAGATAGCGAGAGAGAGCAAGACGAGAGAGACTTGATATCAGAAAGGCTGGGTGGAGTACAGCAAAGTCGGTCTGATGCATCTTTTTCAGTTTCCAAAATCTGCTAGATAGAAATGTTTTGAATATGTCATAGTTAAAGGAGAGAGTTTAAAAAAACAACAAAAAAAACAACCCCTCAATGCTCAGAAAGAGAAATCAGAAAAAGTGAAATTGGGATCAACTGGTCACAATTTGCTATGGCTACATCTGGAATTAAAATATCCTGGTGTCTTAAACTGTAAAATAAGAATAAATAATATGGGAAATACACAGATTTTTCATTACACACACCATCTTTCCATCAGTAACTAAGTATTTTTAAAATGTAACTTTTACTGTCTGGATGTTTATAAGATTTCTTTTCCTGGAGCATGCAGTTCCTGCTACTACCATTTGGGGGCAGCAGCATGTAAAGCAGGGATTGAAAGGGTAAGCCTTGCTTTATCTCCTCACTGTTGAAGAGGCAAGGTTAAACCGGACACTGGGGATAAGAGACACACGGAAAATAAAGGAGATTCCTGCAGGTTTCTTTTGACAAAACTATTTATTGGATATCAAATTTAATATTTTCAACTGATTGTGCAGGACCTTTCTGCATTTTAATGAAGCCGAGATCAAGCAAAAACATTAGTTTGGTTCCTTTTTAAATTTTATTTTGTAATTCCTAAAACCAAACCCTCACAAACATCCCAAACAACAAGTAAATAAAGATGTTAGTAGATGAGAGGTGACTCTTGTGCTGGGCGTCTAGTCAACTGTTTGATCTGCTGAGTCCCGCAGCCAACATATGGGCACACACACACCAACACACACGCATACATGCCCACACCCAGCTCCCTGGCTCACCTGCTCCTTCAGGAGGAGAGCCATGCGGTCGCACATCTGGTTTCCGTCGATGGAGGTGAGGGCGATGTAGAGGAAGAGGCCGTACAGGACGGGTTTGGGGATCCACTGCAGAGGAACGGGCAGCAGCAGCAGAGACACGCCGATGAAAATGTTGGCAGCCAGAGACGTCAGCCGGGTCTCCTTCACCTGGACGATGCTGAGGAGGAATAAAACGACACGCACAATGAAAGAACGAAGGATTTCTGAAAAATCTGGCAAAACGACAGAGAATTTATTTCCGGGGATTTTCCCGATCAGTTTTATTGCAGGTTTTGCAGCAGTACAATTCAGATTTTCCTAAACATCAGGATTTAATAAGCAGAGAGAATATGAATGGTGTTCTTTTGTTTGAAAAAGTAGATTTTGTAATGATGTATTACTGACAAAACAGGATCTAATAATTGATTCGAGATGCAAATCCTTATTTGACCACATAATTGTGCAATTTGACATTTCGTTAATAAAATTTCTTAATGGAAACCCAGAAAAAAAAAAAACTTGTTTTTTTGACAAAACGTTTTGACACTAGAATGAGGTGTTTTTTTGTTTTTTTTTCCCTGAATCAAAATTGGTTTACTTTGCAAAACTGCAATGGAAACACTTTTTATTGGATAATGAGTCACATGATCAACAGCTGGATGCTGCCGCTGGCGCAAACCAAGAAGAAGAAAACAACAGGCGTCACGTGTATTTTAGAGACTTATTGCATGAATAAACTCATTCACACGTGATTTTGTTTTGCACACATTTGTAATGAAAATGCAGTCAAGCGATTCGATTCAATTCCAGTTTTTAAGGCCACGATTCGAAACCAATTTTTCTATTCAAGATGAATTTTTCTAACGGTCTTGAGATTCTGTTTAAATAAAATGACTGAAAAAGGAAACAACTCTGTAACCAAATAGGATATTTATTTAAAGCAATTCCATAAGGTTCCACACTGTATCAAATTTGTATTTAAACAAAAAATAGGTTTATGCACAAAATTCTGTAATACCACTAATTGGTTAGCTTAGCTTCCTGGCTTATTCTTAAATAAAAAAAATATTAAACAATTATTTTAAATAATAATTAAAAGTGGACGCATAATGTGATACGCAGTTTACTTGCAAATAGGAGCAGCAACAACGTACAAATTAAGTGTATTTTAAAATCGATTTTTGAGCATTTTGAATCAATTCACAATTCCCAGAACTAGGAAATGTGATAAAAATGTTTTTCTGTTCCATAAATAATGAACTAATGTGTTACTTTAAGTGATAGTAGCTTTTCTAAATATATCACTACGAACAGGTATTATCTCTTTAATTTAAACGCATGCAAAAAATGATGGAAAACGGAAAAGCTATGTGAGGAAAAACTCATCGTTTAAAAGTATTTAGACTCAGTGAAATGTGAAATATTTGTTTTTATTGGATGACATTTTTATTCTTATCTCATATTCTTGAGGAGGAATTTCTCTCTCTGGACCAACGTGATCACATTTTGAAAAGCTGCAACATGCCGTCATTTTCTCGTTTTGCTTTTGCTGAGGACAGGTTTCCTATTCTAAACGCCATTTCAATGCCGGTGCGTTAATGCCACCAAATGATAAGATCACAAAACATGTTCTTTAGTTATTCTTGATTTATCTACTTATTTATTGTTTCATCACTTCGACCCAAAATATCTATGTGACTGTAGATTCTTTAAACCAAGAGATTACAAAAAAGAAGGGGGAAAAATCGGGAAAGAAGAAAAAAGTATTCTAATCCACATTATGTTAAACAATTCTATATTTTTGTCTTTGTTTTTGTTGCCATTTGTTCTCTTTGCTTGTATAATGGGTTATTTTGTAGGTCAATGCCTCTGTTTTGCTAGTGTGTAATATTTATTTTCCATGCACTAATTGGTGAATAATAATACAAAATGAAATCAACATGCTATATCAGATCTGCTGTGTGTAGTTTTTTTTAAATTGAGTTCTTGTTTTCTGTTTTCATCTCTGAGCAGTTCTGCATGGCCCTGAAATCGTAGCACATTTTCTGGAATGTCCACTTCCAATGTTTCCAACTTGTGGATGATTTATACTGTGGAATGGTGGATTCAGATAGTTAGGAAGGTCAAGGTCACTGTTGATATTCTTCTTCTTTGGTATTGTGTCAACACTAGCTGTTCGTCTTATTTAAATATTTGTGTTTTAAACTAAAGAAAAAACTTAAGTTTTCCCCAAAAGAATTGATACATTTTCTTCTAGGGAAAATAATGAAAGAAGGTAGAAGGAAGTGGATAGCTTTCAACTTAAAGACAAGAAAAATCCATCTGCTGTGGGAACTCAATACAAACACTCCATTAAAAATAGGAAGAACTGCCAAAACATGTTGTTGTTACAGTTATATTTGAAAGCATCAGATGGTTCTCTATCATTTTCAGCAGAAGTGCTAAAGAATCATAGTGGAAGATGCAAAAAGATGCAACTACCTTTATGGACATGGTCACACTTGTGGATCATCAGTCAAGTTCATTTGACTGCTACTCTTAAAGTTGCAGTATGTAACTTTTATTATAAAAATATGTTTTCTATATATTTGCAGATAATCTGAGAAAAGATCGATCTCGTCTACACCCTCCCTGAGCTGCTATTGTCGTCTGAAGAAATGCACCAAAAACAACCAATGAGAGCCAGGAGGAGGGGCTTGGTGCTGTCAATCAATCCTCATGTACTTGCTGCTAAATGTGTTAATGTCAAAAATCATTTACGTGCCTTCATCAGTGGCCATGCTAACAAGCCTTAGCATTCATGATAGACTATGCTAGTTACAGGGGAGAAGCAGCATCACATGGAAGGTGATTGACAGTGCTAAGGCCCGCCTCCTGGCTCTGATTGGTTGTTTCTAGTTAGCAGAGGAGATTATTTTTTCACGGATTATCGGTTTCATCCCATACTTAATGACATAGTGACAGTTTCAACAAATGTGTAAGAAACATTTTTTTTTAGAAGTTACATACTGCCACTTTATGGTATCTTTAGTTTTTTCTAACATGTTTTCATTTTTTGTAATTTGACAGATTATTTATCTTAGAACTGAAGGAGATATCATTTCCATCCTCCATAATAACTTAAATGAACTTTTCTAAAAGGACTAGAAGCGACTTAACACATTCTCATAAATAGGGAAATTGGAGAATTTAAAGTATTCATTTTACACGCAGATATGTCATCAAAAATACCAAATTGCATTCTTTGTCCACAAAAAAACTAAAACCCTTGATTACATCTTCTGTTCTCACACAAGAACTCTTCATTTATCACACTCTGCTGCTTTATTAATCCTGATATGCAAAGTATAATCTCGCCTGGCTGTGGATGAAATGCTCAACTTAATCCTCTCATCTTTTAGAAACTCCCTCTCAGCTCATCCGTCCTCAAAGGAAAACTGTTAGTTCCATGCTAATCAAGCAATCAAGAGAGAGCCTGCGATTAAAAAATAAAAAATAAAATCCCTGTCAGCACACGCTCTGAAGATGAACTTTCAACGCCTCCGCGGTCGGTGGCGAGAGGGCGGGCGGACTCACGTCTCGTAGAGGTGCCCCCCCTCCACGCGCTGCTCCACGAAAGCCAGCTGGCGCACGTGGAGGGTGGAGTGGGGGAAGGCAGCGTGCATCCAGGGCAACCCCAGCACCGACATCAGGATGTTAATGAGGCCGGAGAGCATCAGGTCCCAGTGATACGCTGTGCCCTTCAGCAACCTGGGGTTAGGGAGAGAGAGAGAGAGGCGACATGTCACACTCAAACAGGAAACAAAAGAAGCAGTGTGAACACAGACAAAGAGGATATGTAATTAAAAGCAAAACAAAAAAACAAAACACACAAACGGAGCAGGCGTACTCCTCCGTCTCATTCATCATGCAAGCAAAAATACAAATCCATTATTTATATTCTTTCATACTGTCGCGGAAAGCATCAACGTAAATCAATAACGTTGACACGTTACAGGAAAGAGTGGAACATTGTGTGCTCATGTCAGAGCTGCAACATTTAAGTAAGTCTGTGTGTTTTGGGGGTTTCAGGTAGAAAGAGGCTGAGCTGTATGAGGGAAGCCTTGTGAATGACGAACGCTGCAGATAATATCCATACGTCCTGTTGACGTGTCCTTCAGTAGGACCCAGTGGATACAGTGAATGAAGGAGGATGGGAACTTCTGAGGACAGTGATGAGTCTCACTTGGTGAATGAAAGCTTTATGAACAAAAAGGAAATGAATACGCACAATTCTGGACCCAATCTTCTTATCAGAACTGGTGAAGTTAAGTTTCCTGGCATAGACCGGTCTTCTAATTAAATTCCATATATGATCAATATGGTTGAGGTCACGACTGCGCCAAAAGCTGAGTGATTTCTCTAAATGAAATTAGAATAAAAACCTGACCTGGTTGAGGAAAACGGATGTCACTTTTGGATTCAGCGGTGCAAAAATAGTGCTAATTCAGTTGAAAAAAAAAAAAAAAAAAATAGACAACATCCAAAGCGTATTTTTTTTGTAACCCAGAGTTATTATTATTGAAATTAATGTGCTACTTATCCACATGATGAGTGTATGCAAGCTCATGTAGAGAACTAGAGGTTCTTACGTCAGCGTGTTGGCACCCTACCTGTTCTCTGGAGCATTGGTAAGCGAAACAACAATGTTCTGGTCGATGAAGATGAGGAGAGCCAGGAGGAAGCCGAGTCCCATGGCGCTGACAACGTTCATGGCTGACAGCCGCTCGAACGGAGCCACGTTGAAGATCGGCCGATTGTGAACCTTAAACACTGGAACTGGATGAAGCGACAACAAGGAGGAGAAAAATGGCAGCACATGAGATTGGAAATGATCCTCCACTCTCATATGAAGTGTTATACAAACATCATAAG
Source organism: Alfaro cultratus (assembly GCA_903066825.1). Classification (NCBI taxonomy): domain Eukaryota; kingdom Metazoa; phylum Chordata; class Actinopteri; order Cyprinodontiformes; family Poeciliidae; genus Alfaro; species Alfaro cultratus. The sequence goes on along the minus strand of CAEFZX010021076.1, from coordinate 20,597 downwards.
TATCTCATAAAAAGCTTCCTTAATTTGCTAATATTGTGGATTTGCTATGTTTTACTGAAGTGCTAATCCACGTTTTCAATCGGTTTTAATCCTTTGAAGAGTTTCTGGATTTCATTTTTTTAAATGCCTCATATCTAATTTGGTGCGCTGCTCCGTCAAATACTGCTGGATTAAATGTAACTGGTTAAATTTAGAAAATGACAAGACAATAATTGGTCTATTATGCTATGACTTATTGTCTGTGGAGGTACAGAACAGAAAATTGTCCAGGCACTTAAATTTAAATTCATTTGGGGTTTGGCAGTCATCTCTGTTCTGACCCCCAGAGAACAGCTGCTGCCTTGGCAACAATAGAGGCTAAAAATGATGCCAAACAACAGAGGATTAAAAAAAATTTAAAAAATAAAACAAAAAAACCTGGAAATGGCCAATGTGTTTCACCCGGTGCCTTTATTAAAGAGCATAAAGCGATAATAAGGGCAGCAAATAAAAGGGTTCCGTCGCAAACGAGGCTGTTTCAGACAAAAAACATGTTTTACCTTTTAGCAGCTTTGGCTGAATTGGAATAAAAATAAAAATAAAAATGATCTCCAAACTCATCACAAAACGAGAGGTCACAATTTACTCCTTACATCAGAACTGTATCACAGGGTGCCAGATGTATTTTAAAAGTACAAGATTTAAAAACAATTGATGAACAAAATTGAAGAAATTTAAAAAGAAAAATAAACATCTCCAAAGGATGTCAGATATATCTTAAAGGGGCAGTATTATGTGTTTTCCAGGCACATAGGACCATTTTATAACACAATAAGGTAACTATGTTGCCTGATGTTGTTAGAAAAATATATAAAATATGACCTAAATTAAATTTGTCCTCGATATTTAATGCCTTGAAGTTGGGCCTCTGTCTCTTTAAAAAGTCCTGCTTTTTCCAAAACTCCGCCTTTAGGAGGTCATCACAACATGGCTCCTCTATGAACCCTTTAATGTGAACTTCTGAGAGGAAGCTCATATAATGAGCTCAACTGATGCTCCGTACCACCAGGTGGTTGCTAATTGCTGCTGGCTAGTCTGCAGGAGGAGCTGCTCTGTGATGCGAAAGCTTGGAAACCGCAGTTCCAAGGAGGAGCTATGTCCTCGAAGGCGGGGCTAGGTCCATCCAAGCGTTTTGCACAGCTGAATGGTTGCCACAGAGATGAAAGGATTTCTCAAACATGCATTAGAAAATCAAGGCAACCATCCATGATTGTTTTAGAAGAAGGAATATTATTTAACATGATTTACAGCTTGAAAAAGTCAATTTTACATAATGATGCTCCTTTAATAGAAGGTTTAAATAATAATTTATTCATAAAACGAAAGAAATTAAAAAGAAGATAAATGGGTAAAATAAGCAAAAACTAAACATTAAATCCTTCATAAACTATAACAATTTCAGGTTTGTTAGTAAGTAGAAGGAATGAAAGTCTTCCTGTTGCGACGGCTGAAGAACCACATCATCTATTAGCCATAAATCGTAGGGATGAAGGTTGACAGTGTTGATGGTAAAGTCCCTGACTACACCTGTCGGAACATCCTCGACCAAGATGATGAACCCTGCTCAATGGAGGTCAACACCTTGGAAAGAGCCTTTCCTAGTAACAGTGTACTGATGTGTGTAACGGGGTGTGTGTGTCGCATATTGGTAACACACTTTAAATGACGAAAACTTTACGCTGCAGCCGGCGTTCTGCCATCTACTGCCGATTCCACAGGATTTGGATTTGTCAGGGTAGGTAGCAGCCAGGTGTTGCCAATTAAAGCTCTTGATTAACTGAACTCAGCAGGTGGGAGAACCTCTATACAAGCAGCACATTTGGCAGTTTGCTGGTCTTGAGGAGAGGAACTTTTTTTTAATGGCAAGAACCACTGTGGGGAGGCCATTAAAACAGAATCTTGACGTATTGGTCGAATGATGATGATCGACACAGGTGAATGTTTCTGTTTGCTTCCTGTTCTTTAGCTGGTTGTTTTCTGAGGGCCAATACAAACGGATGACACGGGGAAAAAAGGTCAATGACGTTTCTTCTTGCGCCAAGTGTTCATGCTTCGTATTCTGACTTGTTTTGGACAAGGAGCTCCAAAACAAAGCAACTTTTTTAACTTTCCAAAAAGCTTTTCTGATTTCAAAATCCATATGCTCAGAGCTAAAGAGCCAACTCAACTTTTATCCATGTGAATTACTTTGATGGCAAATGTACAATCAGAAAACTGATTACCTACAAGAAAGAAATTGTTTACTTTTTGTACTTGAAATGTTTAAGGTCCTCTGCAGCACTTCTGATGGAAGGCCTGAGGAACCACGATAACGATACTGCCGTTGATAAGGGAGTGTTTAGGTACTTACTGGAGTAAAAAAAAAAAGGATTATTTCCTGCCAGACCACAGAGATCAGAAATCTATAGACCTACCAACTAAGGTCAGTGAACACAGTGCATTGATTTTCTGTTGGCAGTGATGAAGTGACAGCTGGGATTAGGTTATCTAAAGTAAAGGAATACCTTCCTCCACTGCAGGTGTGCTCACATTGAGTCACTCATCAATCAAACACTAAGCTCTAACTGCACATTTAAATCTGGGTTTCTGCAGGTTTAACCAATTCAGATTTAAGACTTTTGAAGGTGAAATTTAAGACCTGTATGATGTCAGAAATGTACAAAACAAACAGCCTTAACCACCATAGTGCCAAGTTATTTCGCACAGAAATGAAGGTAGCATTGCACAGGTTTGCAACAGAAGTGATCCAATGACAAAGATGATAAATTTGCACTTAAACCATAATAGACCCCCCCCCCAAAAAAAATCAAGTTTGCTAGCTAGCTTGCTCACATTTTTTTTTTTAGCGAACTAGCTTGTTTTTATTGTTCCTCCATTTCCACTGCAGGAACCAGAACCAATGCTTCCTGCTAATATATCTGCTAGTATAGGCCTTTTCCAGCTAGCAAGGGTACATTAGCAGCTAGTTACCAGCAGCCTTATCTCCCTCATATAACACAATGACGAAGTGACTCAAAGGCAACTCAAATGTTTGTCTGACACAAAAATCCCACAAGAAAAAAACAGACTACAAAGGATATACAAGATTAAATAGACCTGCCACAAAACTTATGACTTCTAAAGAACATATTTAAGGCCAACTTACATTTTTTTAATGAAATTAAGACCTTTTAAAGCCTTAATTTTAGATACATTCATTTAAAACTTTTTGGGGATGCACAGACACTCTGTAAATACCTTATAATCTAAACTTTTATCATTTATATCTTTCTGGGTGTCTTTCCGATTTTCTGAAACCAGAAAAACCTAGAACTATTTCTGCTTTACTGAGTTTGTTTGTAAAACAAACTCCCTGTGGCTGTTTTCTGTTCACGTTGCACAGGTTAACCCAACAGGCTATAGCTTCATCCAGCCAGGTGGAGCAAAACAAGAGGTAAGTAAAATGATACTAACGCTCGATATCGCTAAAAATGTAGGAGCCGATGAAGGAGAACAGCAGCACTGAGATGGGCAGGGCGCAGTCCGACAGCACTTCCCTCACTTTGGCATGCAGGAACGGACTGGGAGACGGAGACAGAGAGAGAAAGGACAGTGGAGTGAGCAAGGAGAGACAAATAATGGAGGAATACAATTACTGTGGACAAGACAAGGACAATGGCTGCAATCTTGACACCGCTTAAGTACCTTACTCCGCCTCTTGCTTACACAATTGAATCCAGCTTTGAGGTTGATTTGATTACAGAGAGCAATCAGTAGTAGAAGATTAATGCTTATTAAATCACAGGCTGGAACTGAAGCTCTGACAGAAAAGTGAGTTTAGCAAGTTCTGTCTAGAAAGTTCCAATCCTTAGAGGCGAGGTCCTGCTCTGCAGCATCCATCCCAGCAAGGCAGCGCTCCCAGCCAAATGTGATTTAAAGTTCTCCAGTGATTAATCTTTCAGGTGCCTAGGAATATTAATGCAGAATGTACCTTCTTTTGAACTGGTAGAGGGTATAGCCCATCCATAATGTCCCGAGCATCAGCAGGAGGCAAAGGACGGGCCTCTCTCGAGTGCACTGGATGAAAGATTCAGGCAGAGCATTGAACACCGACCCGACCATCACCTCACTCCTGTTTCCTCCCTGCAGGTCTCCAACCTGAGGAAGGTCCTCTATGCTCCTGTTTTCCAGACCTGGAGCGTGGTAGTACCTCTGAAAGACTGAAACCAGAATCACAGTGGTCAAAACTAACAAAAATAAAACCCAAATTGTTGTAAGTTTTTCTTTTTCTTAGGTAAATTGAAAAGCATTCAAACTCATTTGAACCCTTTCTAATTTTATTATTGCACAACCAAAAGCTTCCGTTTATTTTATTGTGATTTTATGTGACAGATGGATGGTCAGCTTTGAGCATTTGAAATCCAAAATCTTTGTCAGCTCTGCCTAACTTCGTTATAACTCCACTGCGTTTTCTGGCCTCCACAAGTTTCACCAAAGTGATGGTGAGTTCAGGGCCGAGAAGAACGCCGTCCAGCCAACTGCCAATAAATTTGTTACTGGTAGCCTCAACCACGTCAAGTCACAGAAAGCAAGACGTGTGAATCAAACTTTTGGCTGATAGAAAAGTCACTTGAAAAAAACAAAACAAAAGTAAAAAACCCTTTTTTAAGTGTATATAAGGCCAACTTTTATATATATATTCAAGACATTTAACAGCCTGACTTTAGATATATGAATTTGAGACTTTGAAGATGCAGAGACACCCTGCTCTGTAGTTTCAGTCTGAACAGAAGAAGGCAGCACAAAATTATAGTAAAATCTAGAAGCAAGAGCATTAATGCAAAGTTAGAGAGCTGATTTTATTCATGCTCTGTGAATTAGCCATAAATTGCAGATGAATGTAAATGTTTTTTTTTTTTTTGCATTAAATAGAAAAAAAAATGCTAAGTAATATGCAGCAGATTTGTAAAGATCCATCTGCAGATGGCTGAAACGAAGAACAATGTCACTAGGAAAAAGGACTGGACAGGTTTTAATTAAAATGACTAATTGATTAGCTGGCGAGATCTTGGCACTCTCGGTCAACTAAGGATTCTTCAGGCATTATTTAGCAAGTAGCTCGAGCAAATAACATTATTAAAAAGACACCAGTAACACAGTATGCAGAATATGTCGCAGTTATCTTTTTATGACTCCATTTGAGTTAGAAAACTTTTGACTGCTTTAAATCGGAAATTTGATTGTGATAACAGTAAAAGCTGAGATGGGTGCAAAATCTTAATTATCAGTCAAACTATGGAAGCATTATAAGCAGTTACAGAAAGCAGTGTTGTAGAAAAGCAAAAATAAGTGACTGCTTGCATTACTTACTTTTGACTGTTCCTTTGACAGCATCAACTACAAATGCAATGGAAATGAACAGGGCAATGACCTCTTCTGTTGACCTGGAAAACACATTGGACATTGTTGCTTAGCAAAAATGTTAAAACACAGAAAAAAGTAGCATTTTTGTCATTCCATTTCAAACAATACAAGGAAGTTCGGCTTAATAAAATAATCTTCTAATGAACTTTTAGTAAAGTGTTAGAGTAGTTTATTGTCATTAAATCATAAAAGCTCTAGATCTACTCATTGCCATTCTGCCTTTCATTTTATTTCATACATGTAAACAAACTATTTTGTGCCTACGGTCATAAAACATAGCACATTATTTTTGCTCTACCTGATATGATTTTCTAGTTACATGTTTGGTTTGAAATTATGACTGCATCTGGAATCAAAGTAGACAGACCACATCAGTGAAATAGGAAGCTGTGTTTGTATGACCTTCAGTTATTTGGATTATTTCTATGTCAGTGTGGGTGGATGTGTGTGTATATGTGTGTGCAGAGTGCTTGTCTATGTGTGGAATAGTTGAGCGAGAATTTGTCACCTAAAGGTGTGAAGCTGGTAGAACGGTGGGATGGAGAGAAACTTCACAACAAACTGGTCAAGAGAAGCAGAGGATAGATAGCCCCAGACCCTGAAGACATATGTCACAGACTCCACCTTATCTGGCACTGCTACCGTGTCTTCCAGTGCAGGTCAAGAAGAGACCATCAGGCTCCCACACAAGACACAAAGTGTTCCCAGTGATGAAGAGGAAAATCCACCAGGTATGCATCAAGAGATCCCTCGCCACTGCCTAGTTCAGACTCCACAAGCCACAGTCACCCAGACACATCCCTGATTGTCTTTGGGCTTCATCACAACTCAAATCCAATTGACAAGTTCCAACCACCTCGATTACCAGACCAACCTCTAAGCCTGACAGACACCCTCACCCCTGCCACCAAGAGATAGCCTGGTAAAAACCAGACACTAGTCCTTTGCACAGGAGGTCTGGGCACTCGACTATTGAGAAACTATTGGAAGCCAGCTGCAAGCTAGCTGGAGGCTAGCAATCGTTTCTCAGTAGTCTTGCTAGCTTCCAACTGATTGAATAAAGTTTTAATCTTTACACAATCACTAACGTTTCCCCACGATGTATAAACTGAAGCTTACCAGAAATTGCCTGTGCTACAAACAATCATCCTCCACTGTGAAGAGAGAAGTGCTGATCTGAACAAGGCAGCTGTTAATATTAATTCAATATTGAGAAGATTGGCCAACACGGTCTGAATTGTTTTATTTACTTCCTCTTCTGTCATTTCTAGGCAGACTACAATTCTAAAACGGCGCAGAAAATTGATTTCATTGCTCACAACTTCATCCTCTGTTCGCTGATTGGCCCGATAGAAATTCTACAGGAGGGAATCCAAGTGAAGGGGAGGAAACCCAGGCTGTTCTGTAAGCGAGATTTTATTAGAGTGGAATAGTGCAGGAAGTCACGAGCCAGACAAGCCAAAAGCCAGAACAGACCCCAAGCTGCCCAGAGCCCCCCTACGGCAGGAGGATACAAGAACCAGAACTTCTCAGTCTCTTCTATTCCCACTGCCACTGACTGAGGTCTGAAAACTTTGTGCTGTACTTTGTTCCCATTTATTTTGGTTCTGATCCCCATTTGATCTTAAAAAAATGTAAAAGGAGGAAACGGCATTCAGTAATAACCAAGTTTCCTCCTGCTGATAGATATTGTTCAGTAGAGTCAGATAATTATATTTTCTAACAAGGATCTTCCTGCAGGGTGTGAATGGTGCAAAACAGCAGATGGTACTTTTTTATTGTCGGATCGCGGCGGCAGCAGCCAAAGCAGAGAGACCCAGACTTCCCTCTCCCCAGCCACTTGGGCCAGCTCCTATGGGGGAATCCCAAGGCATTTCCAGGCCAGCTGAGAAACACAGTCCCTCCAGCATGTCCTGGTTTTCCTCTGGGTGTCCTCCCAGTGGGACGTGCCAAGAACACCTCACCAGGGAGAGCTCTACCCCTGAGTTCTTCCCGGATGACCAAACCTCTCACACCGTCTCTAAGGGAGAGCCCTGACGCCTTACGGTGGAAACTCATTTCGGCTGCTTGTATCCATGAACTCATTCTGTCTGTCATTACCCAGAGCTCGAGACCATAGATGAGAACAGAAACGTAGGATGACCGGCAAATCAAGAGCTATGTTTTTAGTAACCAAAGTAAGAATCTAATAGGAAACAACCAAAACTGTAAAGGTAAAAATGGCAACGGAGCAACATAACCATCAAAGTTGGATGTTTTTGGCTGCAGCTCAAACATCTGAGAAATTCCAACAGAAACATTAGAATTTGCATTTCTTTTACTCACAAATAAGAACTTATGAGCCATTCTTGGTCACAGCATCCACATTTTTTTGCAAATTGCTAATAGGTTTTCGAATTTGTAAAACCTAATACTGACAAAAAGGAACGAAAAAAACAAAAACAAAACAAGAACAAGCTAGTTAGCAAGATCTGCCATGCTGCTGGCTTTGAATATTACAGATTCTGTCAGCAACAGTTACAGGTCAGTGGAGTTGGAACCACATGACCCATTAGGAAAATGGTCCCAATAAACCGAGATAAATGTAAACTCAAATATAAGTGGTACCTTTTAAAGAGCTTCATCAGCAGACTGACGTTGAAGATCCCTCCCAAGATGAGGAAGAGGCAGTTCCACAAACCGATGCAGGCATAGAAAGCTGGGAAATCCAAGTTGTAGTCATCACAGATTCCTCGGATCACTACAATCCAAAAGACAAAAAACATATATACTTGTATATCAAAATAAAACATCTGAATGACACAATGGGAAATATTTAAGAGGGAAGCATTATGTGTTGTCCAGCCACATAGAGCCATTTTATAGCGCAGTCAAATAACTATGTTAACTTCAATTGGTATAAAAATGCTGCATATATCAAATATAACATAAAAGAAATTTTACTTTGTAATTGAAATTGGGCCTCTGTCTCTTCTAAAACTCCTGCTCTTTCTGAAACTCCGCCTTCAGGAAGTCATCACAACATGGCTCCTCTATTAACCCCTTAAGAACATTTTTACCAGTGTAACATTGAGAAGTAGCAGAGGAGGGCTGCTCTGTGAGGCAGAAGCTTGGAAACTGCAGCTAAGAGGCGGAGCTTTGTCTCGAAGGCGGGGCTAGGACCAGACAGGCATTTTGAACGGTTAAATGATTGCCATGGAGATTCAAGGATTTCTCAAACATGCATTAAAGAATCCAAGTAACACTCTAGGTATGTTTTTTAAGAGGGAATAACATTATAATATAATATGACACTCAAAATATCAATTTTACACAACACTGCCCCTTTAATGTGTGCGTATAAGGAACAAATTCTTACAGTGCCTTGCAAAAGTATTAATACCTCTTGAAAAGTGCTAAATTTTTTCATATTTAAAATATAAACTTTGTTTTGTTGTACAAAGTAGTGTATAACTGAAAAGGGGAAGGAACAAAATAAAGATGGCCTTGTGTCCACACACGTCAAGTGGAAAACTTTATACACGATTCCATTAGCCTTTCTCTAAATGATGCCGTTTCTTCTCAATTTTCTTCTCCGAAACTCAGATTTGTAGAAGGCACGCATACGAGGATATAAGTAATCAGATCAAAACACGACAACGACACGTCGATGCCCCGATCGGAATATCCGGATCGAATTCGGCTCCATCGGAATGAATTTGTAATCGCGTCGGCCTGTCATTTCCCAAAACCACTGCGGGAAGAAATAAAGAAAAAAAAAAAAGCCATAAAAGCGTACACGGGGTCAGTCCGACCCCTCAGAAACAGCGGGAGGCGTAATTGCAGTAATTCCTCGAGCTTTATTAGAACCTGGCGCTGGTCCGTTCTGGAACCGACACACTACTGTTTGTTTGGTTTTACGTTCGGCAGAAACTGAGGAACAGCTTCTTCTTCTGTGTTTTTTTAGGGAAACTTTACAACTTTGCGCATGTCAGTACTTCTGACATTGGTGCACAATCATATTAAATAATTCAGTATCCATATAAACCATAGATTCAGATTATTTAATCCCATCAGATTAAAGTATTTCATATTTCCTAAGTGGTTTTTCTTATTAATGTTCTGCTTGTTTGTTTTGGTGGATGGCCGTGTCTCCGCCGCTCTGCCGTACTCTGTTGATTTTCTGACGATGCATCGAACAATGATCCCTAACATGTCCTAAGTCAGGTGACATCATAATTGCACCTTGCCTTAAACTTCTGCCCAGCTTTCTGCCTGAGCTGTCTGCGGTGTTCCTTGGTCTTCATTATGTTGTTTGTTTTCTAATGTTCTCCAACAAACCTCTGAGGCCTTCGCAGCGCAGCTGGCTCCATACCGAGAATAAATGAAAAACAAGTGAACTCAATTTACTAATTAGGTGACTTCTAAAGAGAAAGAAAAAAAAAAAAAAAAAAAGACAAGGGGGCGAAGTACAAATGCACAAAGCACTTTTCAGATTTTTACTTGTAGAAAATTTGAAGATTTTTCTTCTTCTTTGGTTATTTGGTGTTTGACGTTGAATCTCAGTTAAAACCGTTCAAATTTGTAACATGACAAAATGTAGAAAATGCTGTGTGTATATTTCTGCAAGACACCTTAGGGAGGTGTATGCAAAAGTGTTTTTGGGGATTTTTTTGTCTCCCATAATAAAACAACTTCATTTAAAAACTGCATTTTTAAATACCTGTGTTGTTTTCGACTAATATTTAAATTGGTTTAACGTTCTCAAACGCTTTCGCATAAGTGAGACAAACATGCAAAAAAAAAGAAAATCAGAAAAGGAGCACACTCTTTTTTCAATTCAAAAACAATTTGAAAGAAAAAAAAACACATTCAATTGGTTAAAAGTGATTTCATCTCAAAGATTTTTCCAGACTCCAATAATGAGAGCATTTATTACAGAAGCTCTCTGTGGCTTCATTGATTTCAAACATGGAGTTAAAGAGAAACATGCATTTTAATTTAACTTGAAAATAAAAAATATAAAAAAGAACTGTAATTAGTTTGTTAAAAACCATAATAATTTAGTTGTAATCTTGAGTCACAACTTTACAAACAAGCCTTTGTTCCGTTCAGAAAGCTGCTGGAAATATACTACAATTATCCCCATGAGAATGTTCCCTGCACAGTTCCAACCCATTTACTTCAAAGATCATCCCACCGCAAACCCGCCAAACGGCTTCGGTATTAAAACTACATCTTGGCATCAAAGTTGCTGCTTTTCTTCAGCTCTGCTCTCTTTTGGAGTTTCCACCATTCAAGTTCATTTACATTCCTCCCAACAAAACAATGCTGTTGGGCAAAAAACCGTCCAGCGGTTTATGTGCTGCGTTTCGTCTGAACTGAATAAAAGCTTTACTTGTTCCTTTTATTTCTTGAGCAAATGTGCGGACCTGCAGGCACCTGAAACCAGCTTTTACGTAACATGGGCAAGTAAAAAAAAAAATACACACATTCTGGTCCATCTGCCCCCCTCTGCGGCGACTATTGGACGTTTGGACTTATTTTTTTTTTCTGGGAGAAATATATTCTAAATATTTCTTTTAACATCAAATTCAAACCAGATGTGAGCAACAACCCCCAGTAATCCATACAAAACAAATTAGTCCAGAGATGGAATTAAAAAACATTGGAATGACAAATGGAATAAGTATTAAATGCTTGAAGAAACGGGTGTGCAAAAAGACACAGAAATTCAAGAAGTCAGCTGAAATAGCTATATGTATATGCTGCTATGCACAGGTGTTGTTTTCTTCTTCTTTGAGAGAAAGTTTGTCCTTTCTCTACCAGTCTGTCCTTTTTTTTTGAATGATCAGCAGACATTTCTGCTTTTTAAGTTGAAATTCTGACTAATGCTGACTGAAAAAATAAATGATAATAAAAAATTGCATTCCCTACAGGAGCCATCTTGAAGTTAACATTACAGAAAAAAGTGTCTACTGAAGTTCTTTCCCCCCATGACTTTATTTATGGACTTCATTGTGAATGTGGATTACTTGGGTTGTCAAAATCTGATATGAAAGTAATGTAAATAATAATGTCAGGATTGTATCTTTGAAGCAAACTGATTACTTTATTTTACAACCTGTCTGCTTTAGACACTCATCAACACCAAGAGTTTGAACATTGTTTTTCTGATTCTTTAAAGAGGAGATAAAAGTCTTTTTTATCTCCGCCATTAGTTTTCCTCCACTTTTGATGCCATCTTATTAGCGTTTTGCCCACCATCTAAGACTCGTCTGCTGTGTAAAACTGTGTGAGACGACTGCCTTGTTTTTGAGGCGAGCTGAATGAAACTACAGGAGAGCTTACCGCTGATGAAGATGGCGAGGGGAGCAGTGGTGAGAGGGATAACTAAAGGGGAGCCAGCGAACAACGAGTAGATGACTCCGCCGATGCTCTGGCCAATGATAGTCTTCCGAACATCTGGGCAGAGAAGACACACGCACACACACACACGCACACGCAGAGAAGACACAGGAAAAGGTTCTGATGAATAAACATGAATGCCCTTAAGGTTCTGCTGCACAGCTGAGCAGAAGCAGAAGGAAACTCATAATTCACTTTCTGCACTAGGAATGTTATTAGGCGAATTATCTGTTATTTTTACCCACAAATTAACTTGAGATACTTGCTGCATGTTCTTCCCGCTACAATTTAAAAAAAAATAAAAATAAAGAAAAAAAATAGAAACTCTTTAAAAAAACTCCACACAATTCAATTTTAGGGGGATGAGTAATGCAGGCTTTAGGTTTTTATAGTTAGAATATATCAATGAACAATATGCTCTCAACCAACAAAATAATCAAACGTGAAACATAAGAAGCAAAAAGCCAAAAAAAATAAAAAATAAAATTCATTGACAGCACTTAAAAACACTACATATATATTACTATGTAGCAAGTTATGATACTTCATAAAACTCTTTGGCCTCTTTAGTTTCCGTTTCTGCTCCTGTATCAATCAGTCAATCAATTTTTTTTGTATAGCACATTTCAGCAGCAAGTGCTTTACAGCTGCTTTACTGTAAGACATATTTCACTACTGAAGTTATGAACCATGTGTTAAAATATGGTTTAAGGTTGGTTTAGAATAATAAAACGAACAAAAAGTAAAAAAAAAAAAAAAGTAAATAAAACCCTTCTTGTAAAAGTCTCAAATTATTAAGAATGAAGCTACCCATTTGAGATTTTTGATTTGGGAAAAATGACAAACCAAAATAAATAAATAAATAAAAGCCACCTGCACCTCTGTCAGAAACAAAGCCCATCTGATAAACTATTGGTATTGGACCAGTTATTGGAGGATGTTATAGGATCAGATGTACGGCAGGGATGTGACTACTAATCCATGTGTCAATCTGTAGTATGACCAAAAGTGTTTAATGTACATTAAGGGGGCAGTATTATGTAAAATCAACTTTTTGGAGCTTTACATCATGTAATGATATTCCCTCATCAAAAACATATCGCAAGTGTGCAAGTCTTGCCTTTATTATTATTATTTTTATTTTATACTTATCTTTAACTTTCCATCTACTTCAGAGCCTATCGGATGTGGAAATGTCAGAATGTTGGAAAAAATATTTATAACGTTTAAATTACACACAAAGGTTATTGTCAAAATTAGCTAAAAACAGCTGAAAATGTCACCATCTGGTGTTTCTGGTCTCATTTGACTAAAATAGGAAACTACTGTTATATTCGGACGTCTGCTGTGCGCCTGTCCAGTACAGCTGACAGTGCCTGTGTTATTTCATTATTCTTTAACACCTGTACAAAAGAAAAAAAGACTAGAAGTCATCTGTGTCAAGCAAATGAACTAAAGTCGGTATGTGATTTATTTCAGTTTTTTTTTTTTTAAGGAATCAGGACTTTATTACAAAATTTAAAATAAAAAAATGGTTATGTCAAAGCTTTACTCTATTTATGAGCCCAAAAATATTTTAAAGATATTTTTTGTCATTAAAACTGTCTTGGATCAACGCTGACCTGTTTATACACTACAAAAATGTTGGCTGTGTTATAACCAGCTAGCCCTGCTACTACTCAGTGGGAACTTTACTTTGTCGACCCATGTTCGATAAAACATAAGAGTGTCTACATGCCAGCTGCGCGCTCCTATACCAATTTCGCCGCGGGTGCTCTCGTCGTTCAGGGAGCCGAAAGCAATCGCAGGGAGGAGGATGGCGATGTAGAGGAAGATGGCTGTGGTCATGTACTTCAGCAGGGTTTTATTACTTCCAACTATACCTGAAGGGAGACAAACACAAACACATGAGTCATATGCATCTCATAATGAAGCGGAGGAGGCTCAGCACTTTAATTTAAAAACGACAGAAACGCTAGCAGAATCCATCGTTTAGTTCCCCTGCAATAAGGCACCTCCAGAGAGTGTGTGTATGTGTGTGTGTCAGAATATTCTACTGTGGTTTACACAACCGACTGCCCCTTTGAAAACAGGAGTGATATGTTTTGCGTTTGTGTAATCCATCTCGTTTTAGGAGAGGTCATATGAATGATGGATAACTCATGTTGGAATCAAACATTTTAATTGGCCTCTAATGTGATCGCTGGTTTCTGTGACCTTTGCAGGATGAACATTTGATCAAACTCACATGTCAGGAACGTGTTGATTTCTGTTGCAGCTTAAATAAAACAGAAATGCGTTGAGAGAGGAAAGGGCTGAGCTGCTTGTTGTGACTAACGCATTATTTAGTGTGTGTGTGTGTGTGTGTGTGCGCAACCTGGACCGGAGCCGCTTTCACACACTGTGGGTAAAGAGTCTGAGTTGATGACTCAGTGAAAGTACCTGCCTTCAGCGACTGCATCAGTAAGGTATAGGGAGATGCTTGTGGTTGATGACCTGGGATATTATAATAATGTCGAACATAAGGAGGCATGTGGGAGACTTTAGAGTTATTTTTACAAGATGCAAAACCCTGGATGAAACCCAAGGAGAGCAAAGACGTACATAAAAAAAAAAAAAAAAGGCACACGTTGTATTAGAGCTAAGATTTTCAAATAGGCACCACAGATTATTGTAGTGTTTAACTTAATCAAATATAATGCTGATGGTGTAGCAGATAATTGGATGTTTCAACAAAAATCTTTCACATGTGGATCCTAATTTGGCACAGATGTTCCCAGGGTTTTCCTTTTTTTAAAATAAATAAATAAATAAATAAATAAATAAAATAAATAAATAAATAAATAAAATGAAATAAGAAAAAGTAAGATGTTAGCTACTGAAATATTTATGATGACCACCATGATCACACAGGAAAATTTATTGTGGCACAAAAACTGTCAATATTGATCACTGATTAATACTTTTGGTATGAACTAATGCATAATTGGAACTAATGCAAATCAGAAAAACCATTTTAATTATTGCAAATTTTTTGGTGTTTAACTTATTTTTGTTGACGGACAACATGAATGTGTGTGGTGTCAAACCATGCATATTTATATTTTGAACCTTAAAAATAATATCTATCACCTTCCTAAAAGAATGGTCTAAATCATTTTTTGCCCTTTATTTTTCTCCCCAAAATCATGTTTTGGCAAAAAATGACTTCAGCCATTATTTTGGGAAGGAGGAGATATAATTTCTTGATCTTTTTCCCTTTATCTGGTGACCATTTTTCAAAACGGCTGCCGTGGTTGTGATGAAGCATATACATTTGCATTATAATTACCAGTTTATATTACTAGTGGTGGGCACGCTAAGCTGTTAAACATATCAAAAAATTTGCAGAAGCTAATGCTAACCACGAAGAGGACTGTTGCTCAGCCTGTAAACTTTAAAGTTGTATGAATATGAAGACCAAAGGTGAAAACATATGATGTGACATAGAGTTCCACCAAGTTGTGAAAATAAGTAACATTTAGCGTTAAAAGGCTCATAGACAGCAGCCATTTTGAAAAATAGGTGTCATCCTGAAATTTAAGTGGCTAATGTGAAAAACACACAACCTGAGGGTTGAGCATGCAAACTTTCATGCCAGATTTGTATAGTAATATGCTGCACTATAAGATGCATAAGAAACCTAAAACCCCAAGATGTACCAAATATGTAAAACATTACAATGCTCTCTCTCTGTGAGGCAAAGTTTGACAGATAAATGAGGCGCTGCCAGCGGCACCCCAGTGGGGCATAGCAACACAAATGACTCACTTTCACTACAAGTCCAGGTCCAGCTTACCATCTGTGAAGTCAGAAGGGTAGAAAGGCAGTCTGCGACGCAAGTCCTCATAAATCCCTCGGCCGGCTTTGAAGAAATCTTTGCACTGTGGGGAGAAAGGAAAAGGTTAGGTTTTCCTCAAGGAAACGTCTCTCGCTGAGGAAAAGTCAGGACTGTGTCTTCAATGTTAAATTGAAAAACAGTAATGCAAGTTACAGTGCCTCGCAAACATCACTCACGTTGGAGTTTTTCATGTTTTATTATGCTATAACTACAAACATGTTTGTGTTTTATTAGCACTGATGTTGCAGGTCAGCAAGGTAATTCATCATTGCTAAGAGAAGGTAAAAAAATAAATAAATAAAATACAAGCTTTCCAGCAGATTAAAATTTCAGCATTTCTGTTAAGCCACTTTATACTGACACCCCCACATAAATTCCAGCGCAAACAAACACCTTTGGAAGTTACCTAATTAGTAGCCTACATCAAGTCTGAGGGTGTGTTTATGCAGGGCCATTCTGTGAAGACCTCAGAGGTTTGATAGAGAACATTAGAGAACAAAGAGCAGCACAAAGACTGAAGAATGTAGCATACAGGAATACAGATGTGACACTGTTATTGATGGACTACGTTCGAAAATAATGTCCTGATCTTAGAACGTCTCAAGGAACACTGAAATCTATCATACATATACAAAGACTATGTCACTACTGCAAACCTACAAATCCTTTCTACTAGCCATTTGGCTAGTTGGACAATAACAAGAGCTATTGCTAATGACTTCTTATCAACAAATATATGTCTGATAGAATGTTAATAATTTCACTGAACTCTGACCCTGAAAAACACGGCATTCTGGGGGTTGTAGGCAGAAGAAAGGTTTAGTGGCTCTACCTCTCACGTCCCAGCTATGAATGGTTGGTGGCATGGTTAGCTAGCACTGTTGGTTAGTTAGCTAGCAACAACCTGTCGAGTAGCAGTTTCATGTTGCCCCCCAACATACTCAGGTGTACTTCATTCCTCGTAGGCCCACATGTACGTATGACGAGTATTTGAGGCGGACTCAATGCAGATGTCTGTCGGACACATCCGGACAAAGTTACATTGTTACGACTGCACATGCATCCTTGGTGACAGATTCACGCGGTAAACTGCTAGACAGGAAACAGTGTTCACATTGAACTGTTGTGTTTGTGCAACTCTGAAGTAAAAGGTTGTAGTTAAATTTTATCACGTAAAATTGCAATAATATATAAATCTAATTATGCTCCAATGTTAGCTTCCTTTAAGCATGGTTTAGTGATGATGTTGCTCATAGATCTACAAACAACTTTGTTCCATCATCGTTGTAATTCATTTATAGGCATTTCTCAACTAAGTTATTTAAAATCTCAAGCTATCTTTAAGACATTTAGTGTCAGCTAAAATTACAGGAACTTTAAAATGTTTTCAAAGGGCAGTTATTAAAAAAAACAAAAAAAAAAACATGAAACACTGTGATAAAATGTGTCTCATGAGGAGCGCCCCAGGAGACAAAGTTTCTTCTACTGCAGAGGAGTAGTTCATTAGAGTTACAAGCCTCAGAAATGTCCAATTAACAGAACCTCAGATTAGAGCCTTTAGGTATTTGACATGTCATATCATTAGCTCCAAGAAAACTCTTATTAATTAAGTCTACATGGTGGGAAAAAAGCAAAGAGGGAGACTGGGAAGAAAACGAAAAAGTTCTCGTGTTTTTGGACATCCACTCAGCATCTTTTTTTTTTGCTAAATGGAGGGTATCTTGATGTCGTTAACCAGAATAGAGCTTTATAAGGCAGTGAGGTAAACATGTCCATTTGTTCACATGGGTTTGACTGTGTGTGGTGGACTACATGTGTGTATTCAGCTTGCCTTCTCTAAGTACGTTGGCAACATTAAAAACAACCATGAAATTAAGTGCATTTTGGTGAACATTTCATCACGTCGTTTAAAAGTGCGTGCCACTTTGTATCCCCCCTTTTTCTAAGCAATGTAAGCGTTTTGGAATGATGGGAGTTAAATTCACATTGTTTTATTGCCTCAACATGGGCTGTGTTAGATTGCTGTGTCTTGTTCATTTATTTTTTACCCCAAACTTCATGATTTGAACTTTGGGAAAGTTCAGATCATCTATAGCTGATGCCCCTGAAATCACCTAAAGCTGTGAAATTTGACATTTCAAAAACAAATTTGCTTAACCTAAACACTCATGTTAAAAAAGAAATTCTTGTTTTTCAAGAAAAAAAGTTTTGGCGCTAGGATGAGGTGGGGTTTTTGTCGTATCAAAATTGGTTTAGTTTTCAAAACTAAAATAGAAATAAATTTTTGACCTCACAAGTCACAAGGGCAGCAACCCGATCTTGCCACCGGTGAAAACCACAAAGAAGAAGATGACAGCAAGTAGCTGAAGGATCCTGACATATTTTTGAAAAACTTATTCATGTGTAAATTTAATTGTTTATTTAATCAAAACTGTGTTTTTTCAACATTAACGTAACACTGACAAAGGTATGTGCAGATTTGTAAAGGAAACACGACTTATATCTGCACTCAAGGGGTCAAATAATTAATAACTGAATTTTCATAAAGTTGCCATCACTTGTTGCTGCTCCAGGCATTCAGCATGCTGAGGTGAGCGAATCTTTATCAGGGTATAGAGTGTGTTTGCCAAGTTTAAATTATTTTTTTAATCAAGTTATGTCATTGATATGACTTAGATGTGCATGAAACCGAAAGGTACTACTTTAGTATATGAGATGTACAAATTAATATCAAACTTACAGATGAAAACTTATATAGTTGGACTAGGACTTTATGTTTGCTGCTTGTTTTGGGGAGTTTGTGTTTCAAAAGACAGAAAAGAAGATAAAATACAGTTATTTTCCCCTAAATGTTTTGTTGAATGTTGTGGTTTAATAGCGCATTCAGTGGTCCAATAGACATTGAAAATCATAAATTCTAATGATTTTCAATGTTTCAAGGTGTCAAACTACAGGTTAGTTTATAACACCTGTAAACAATATGGCTGTGTGTTTCAAAAGTTGTGAAAGCTACAAAATATTTGACTTTCTGACTGACTACATCTCATTAAATCTTTCAGACACCACACTGTACTACCTTTGTTTGTGAATATGATCGTGGAGTATTTTAGAGATTGTTGTTTTCAGCCCATCCTGCGTTCACACCTCACAGTCAAATGGTAACGCAGCAGAAGCCCATTGTCTTCCTATCCACAGGTTTTCAGCCCAGTTTCTTTGAAAATCAATAGAATGTGACTCTCCCAGGTGACGCTGCGAGGAAACTTCACAGACACAACTGTTCGTGATTTGCCACTATTAGTATACTGCCAGCACTTTTGAAGACATTGGATTGCGGGACACCTGTGCTGTCGAGACGTGTTGTGTTGGGAGATGGTCACAGTGAGAAAGGCCCAAGAAGAATGATGAAAACAACTGGATGGATGTAAAGAGGACCAGTTTACATGTGAAACATGAGTGAAAAAAAAAACAAGAATAACTCACTTTGTCCTGTAATATACACTCCAACCTGCTCAGACTGGGTGCACTGCAACAGCACAAAATCCCACCAAGTATTTTTAGTCTAGCTTCTAGTGTTATTACACTTGAAATAAGACAGACCTGACTTACAAGCAGATTTTCAGCTGATATAGGAGCTTGTTTTAAGTTCATAATTTATTTCATTAGATTTTTTTTAAAGTACTAATGCCACTGGCAGATTGTTTCTGTTCCTTATAACAAGACATCTTCCCCATGTTAATGCAAGCTCCTTTATCTTGATGAAAAGTTGCTTGAATGTTAGTCGTGTCTTATTTGAAGTGTAGTATCAGAAACTAGACTAAAACATTTGGTAGGTTTTAGTATTTTTGTTGTGTTAATGCTACCTAAATACATCCACCTAACATGTATTTGAAAAATGATTTCTTCCACTTTCTTCGCCTCTCAGTTGTCTCCAAGAGCGAAAATTTGTCAGAGAAGTCAGTATCAGAAGTCAGATAAGAACCCCTTCCTGGTTTTGTACTTGCTAAACAATGCATCAAAGAACACTGGTGGAAATGCCTCAGTTATGAGGTTTTTACATGTTTTAGGAGATGGGGGAAAAGAAATTCACATATTTATTTCAACTGACTAAGATGTTTTAGTTTCTTTGTGTTTTACATCAGCAGAATTATGTATTTATAAAATGGATACCATTTTAAAGCACAATCAAGCACAACCTTCATTTGTTATAAAAATGCTATACATGTCAAATATGACTTAAAAGAAATTTGACTTTGTGATTTAATGCCTTGAAATTGGGTCTCTGTCTCTTTAAGAAACTCCTGCTCTTTCTGAAACTCCGCCTTTAGGAAGTCATCAGAGCATGGCTTGTTTACACCGTGTTCCAAATTATTATGCAAATTGGATTTAAGTGTCAAAGATTAAATTTTTTGTTGTGCTATTAAATTTATAGATGGTATTGTGTGTCAGGGCTCTTTGAATCACTTTAATTAATTTCAGAGAGCTGGGTTAAGTATGAAAACAAATATTTAACAAAAACAAGTGTTATCGTACTGTGAAGAGATTTGTGGCTGATTCAGAACAAAGATGGGTTTGTACAGATAAAGGCATAATGAGGAAGGTTCTGTTAGACAAATTCATCAGATTAAGAGAGCAGCTGTTAAAACGCCCTTACAAAGCAGCAAACAGTTATTTGAAGCCTCTGGAACCTCAAGGTGGAGGACCCTCCAAAGGCTTGCGGTGCATGAACCTGCTATTGGACCCCTAACCAGAGCTCACAAGCAGAACCGGTCCAGTGGGCCCAGCCGTACATGAAGATTAATTTTCAAACAGACTTGTTCACTGATGACAGCTGTGCAACCCTGGATGGTCCAGATGGACGCAGTAGTGGATTGGTGGTGGATGGCCACCA
>CAEFZX010021075.1:0-11432 GCA_903066825.1 Alfaro cultratus | reverse complement strand
AGTGAAGCTTCGCATGAACTTGTTAGTTCCTCTGTCCATTGTTGTAGCTGATATTTGGTGAAATGATGCACTAATCGACTCAGAACTACTCTCATGTTTACATAGAAACAAAGCGCCGCAAGGCTTTGTGTGTGAGACTTGCGGCCACCTGGGATTTTCTAGGTCGGTTGTGGGCGGAGCTTGGTAAGGTTCATGTCTGAACTGAAGCGTTGGATTTTGGTTGTGAAGTCTGGCATTGATTGCTTGGTGATCTTTATGATTGAACTGATTGTTGTGATTTTCACTGGTGGACTTGGGTGTTGAGGTTAAGTTCAACTATTAATTAATTGAGGATTGGATTAAGAAAAATAATCATTTGAAACTATTCATATATTTATAAAATAAGTATTCATGATTAATATTGAAAGTAAACATTTTTAAATTTAAAAAAATTTAAACATTATGTAAATATTAATTTGAAATGTTGCACTTTAAAGTTTTTTCTCTGTTTATGGACCAACTGTAAAACAATGTACTGAAACACACTGATAAATAAATTGATGATAAATAAAGAAAACTGCTTGGTTCTTGGAGTAAAATCCAGTTGATAAAAGTCTGCACTGATGTGTCCATCCCTTCTCAGGTGGGGAAGCTGCACAAGTTAAAAGAGAACTTGATAATACCAGGTTGGCCTGTTTTGTAAAATCCAGCAATCGACCTGTGTTAAAGAAAATGTACTCTATCAGATTACATAAACTGCATTCATTACTTTTTGCCTTGTACTTTGAACAATTTCATTCAAACCGCATTGAAGAAAAATGTATTAAGCATACTTTTTTTTGTATTGTACAGCTGATATGTCAGACCTTTTGATAAGCAATATGTGAATGAAAGCGACATGTGAAACATGAAAGTAAATTATTCCACGTTGTTATACGTTTTCTAAATATGGTGCATGTTTTGAAATAAATGCATTTCAGAGAATCATTACTTTCCAAAGAATTCTTAAAAGTTCAAAATAATAAAAAAAGGACACCTATTTAGTACTAATTACAAATAACTGATAAAGAACAAAAAAAGTTAGAGTTACTTGACTAAGTCCACACAGATTTGGTATTTGACACTTACTTTGAGTTAAGGTACCAACTATCCAAAAAAAAGTTAAACCAAGACTTTCTGGTGTGGACACTTTAAAAGTGTTGAAATCAAATCTGACAGATTTCATTTGGGCCTGCTGGATTTGTTGTGTGGGTCACAGATGACTACAAAGTCCAGGCAGTACAGGTGAACAATGAGACATGGAACTCAGACAGCGGTCGCACAAGGAAGGCAGACACAGGCACCCCCGACACAACTTTAGACTAGGATCCAACAGTGAAACGAAGACACAGGTGACATTAAATACATAGGGTAGTCAAGGGAAGCAAGGGATAGCTGGGGGTAATCAAGTAGAAGACACAACAACACAGGAACTAAATAAGGACACAGAAAACCATATCCTCACAGTACCTCCCCTCAAGGGTGGCAACTAGATTCTCTTAAAAAATCCTAAACAAAAAAATAACCCAACCAGGGTGAGTGGAGGGGCGACGGACAGAGGGGAAGATTCCAAAACGAAATATAAAGAGAAGCAAAATAACAAACAGAAACGGTCAGGGCGGAGCCTGCCACAAAAAGTCCAGGGGAGGCGGCAAAGGACACTGACCCTTTAGAGAAGGTCCAGCAATCAGTAAACAAAGCTACTGCTTCTGCTTTTACTCAATCTAGTCTAATCCTTTATAATTTAAAATAGTCATATTCACAACCCCTAGTGCAAAACTTAAATTAATTGAAAAAGCAGCCAGACATCAGAAGAAAAAACCTCTGAAAGATCATAAAAATATCGAAAAGTTATTTTTTTCTCCTGAGCACTACATAAAAAATTGGTCAAAACACAAAATCTGTTTTTAGGATTTGGAAGTTTGCACTGGGTACATAAACGGTATCTAGAAAATAAATTGACACCAGGTCTTTTTGAATCCAAGTGTGTGACTCCTACTCTTCTTTACCCACTGTGTAGTTTGTCCACAGGCCTTCCTCTCAATCGATATGTTAACAGACAACACCATCTTGGAGCTTAGTGATGAGGTAGTAGGTTGGAGGACTGGTGATCAAGTGGTTGTGGCCAGCACAGACTACTCAATGCACCAAGCTGAGGAGTTTTCCCTGCTGCCCTGTCCTACCTGCATGTCCAACCAAGTGAAGATCAAAGGTAAGATACCTTTTGAGTTAAAGCAACTATTAAGACTGTGCTATAGTGTCTTCCAATTAGAAATCTTTCCAAGTTCTACATTAGAAGCAATGTATTTTTTCACTCTTTTGTATATCATAAACATTATCCTTTGTAAATGGACATTTCATACAGGCTATTAATGTAGTTGTAAATAAACTTTTAAGAAACCAACTGTTAACTAAGATGTTTCAATACATTACAAATCTACATCAGTATAAACAGTTATATGTTCATTAAAATTCTTTGTACAAAGTTTCTTATTAATTGTTTGAGCCTTTACAGAGTAATGACATGCTTGAAAAGTTTCGGTTAATGTTGATTTTAAATTAGTCAATGATGTCATTTCTATCCAATATTAAACAGATTTATAGTACTTCCTTCTTTTACTTCTGAAATGAGCGATAGCCTATTCTGGACTGGAGCAACTATGCCAACTTATTATTTTTGGACCAAACTCTCTTTGAGTCCAATACTGAATGCAGAAGTTCTGAATGCATTTTACTCTCAGAGCACTTCTTCTGTGTTGCTTATGTGACTGCTCTGTCTTTTCCAACCCCTAATCAGTAGCATAAGATGGAGGCTAAGATAAGACTTTATCTGGTCAACATTTCTTCCAGTTAATATGGCGTCCACCTCTCAATAACCTCTCAATTCAATAACAGTGGGATCAATCACAGATTAACTAATGCAATGCTAGATAAATTGCGTACACCATACATCATACCAAGTGAACAACATCTTTTCATTGAGGATTATGAGGAATTGAAGCACTGATACTCAATTAAAATAATCTGCTGCTACAACAGAAAACGATAACAGATAGCTTGATTTGATAACTAATATACAAAGCATTGTCAAACTATTCTTAAGTAAAAAAATACGATCACACGTCATAATTTGTGTTACTCTTTATTGTTCCACATCTTATTTATATTTAGACAGAACAAACACGACAATATCTCAAGATTGAACATAAGTAATTGGGGTGCTGTGATAGCACAGGGATAAAGCACCACACATGTAAGGAGGCCTTAGTCCTCAACACGGACGTCACAGATTTGATTTCCGGTCTGATAACCTAAAAAATAGACTGAATATAAGAATATGTTGCAGTATCTGGAAAGTGTGTGTATACAGTGTTGACTATAATGTGCAAATGACTCAATATCAATAAGACCTACTCATCTTTCATTAGATTTAACTATTTTTAACTTCCTGTTTGAGTTCTTGTGCTTTTGTTTTGAGGAGACAATTTCTTGTTCAACTATCTGCACAAAAGGCAGGTCAACAGCAATCAAAAGGCAAGATAAATTGGAACAAAACCTATGAAATGTAGTGTTCTAGTACTTGAGACCACGTTTTGATGGACGTTTGGACTTGGTCTCGAGTAGTCGGGATTTTATTTCAAGACCAGTCAAGATCACAACTGTAAAAATATCACTAAATTTCCAGCATGTTGTGCAGTTTAAACATAATGAATAAAATCGAAGCAATAACATGACCTACTAATTACGTGTTTCTGTTACCACTGTCACACATTGCTTCCTCCTTTCACACACGCGCAGTGGTTTTCTCGGAGCAGCAGATGTCTAATCATCAGGGGTAAAATTGCACTATGTAAATCATAAAAAATCCAATGGCGACATGTAAATTCAGCAGCGCTTCGCTTTCACAGACGGTGGACTACGTCTAATATTTATCATCACTTATAAAAGAAGCCCAAAGAAAGCTAAACTCTGTGGACGTGATGTTAGCAAACCTAGCTGTGCGGGGACAAATTGCACTTGCTATGAAAACATTCTGTCATTCACTGCGTTGAATTATTGTGAATTATTGTGTTGCATATATGGGACAAAGCTGTGACCAAAGTCTGCAAAATAGTGGTGTGACATTCATGAAAGATTTGATTCTTTTGAACAGCTCTTTACTATATACTATAAGACTGGAGCCTCACTGAGAGCCATTCTTTTTTCTTGTAAGGCTCTGGTACACTGCAGTAGCTATCATTATTTTAATTATATTCATTGATATTTATTTAACTAAAGAAGAAATAAAACAGAAGAACGTAAAAGGACGCAGAGCATGCTCATTGCTCTTTGTTTTCGTCACCTGTCATGGTGGCAGATGTTACAGCTCTGTGCTGCCAGGCGTCATGCAGTGGGAGAGAGGGCGAGAACAGTCACGGTGTGCGCCTTGTGCTTGGTTACTTCTTGCTTGTTGCTCCTTGGTCAACAAGCAAGGAGTTGTTACCCTAACGGTAAACAACACTCATGCATCATAATCAACAATTATGATGCCGTTTAAACAACACTCATGCTTGAGTGTTGTTTACCGTAAGAGCATTGCCTTAATTGCTATGTTTAATGGGGCAGACTGGTTGTTTTGACATGGGCAATATGGGCAACTGACTAGGGCGTTATCTCTTTAGGGATAGCAAGAGTCATCCGCAGATTGTGGCGCAGAATGAAGAAGAGTTTGAATTCACAATGACATTGGTTAAACTTATTTCAGCTCTAAGCATTTAATATCCAGGTATTTTTATGGAAATATTAATCTTTGAGAACAATTTAAGAAGCAATTTTGATCATATTTCACATTTTATTGTGTCATGTAGCACGGGGTGGTGGTCTAGGTCTCGACTTGTTCTCGGGTTAGGTGGTCTTGACTACACTACTGAAATGTATTTTATTATTAGCAGCCCCCTGCATAAAAACAAATGGTATACTTATGATGTAAATAAGTACTTGTTTTAAATGTTGTATGGTATAAATTGGGCATTTGTTTAATTATATGCCGAAACTAAAGGTAATTTATGTTGTAAACTTCATTTTACATCAAGTTAAAATCAATCAGTAAAGTATGCAAAGCATGCTACATCTGGTATGGCTTAACTTAATTACAATACCTTTGGTTCTCTATCATTTCTCTAATCCCCTCAATCTGTAGCAGAACAAGTCAGAGTTGGCCAGGGCTAATGACCGGGCCTTTCATAGCTAAATAATAAAGCTCATAACATAATTTTACAACATACACATGCCCCACAACAGCTTTGGAGAGCAACTGTCATTTTGTCCATCAAATGGACATGAAGCATAACAAACCAAAAGAACAACAAGAACATTAGGCTACATTGTCACCAGTGATGACATAGTAACTTTGAAAAAGTAACTTTAATCAGATTACTGATTACTCCTTGAAAAAGTAACTTAGTTAGATTACTGACTACTTGATTTGGAAAGTAACTAAGTTACATTAAAAGTAACTTTTTTAGTTACTTTCAGCAGCTGCTAACAACAGCAACGCTCCACCACCTGTGAAAATTACATTGATCTTTGCCAATTGCAAGTTATCTTATAATAGTAACATCAACAATATATCTCCACTTATAATGTTGTGCTGTATGGTAGATTGTTTAATGGTTACAACAGTACAAAAAAAAACTTTAGTAATTTGTGCATGTTTTTGTGTTTCTTTTGTCTGGAAAACTATAAATAGGCTTTTAGACCTTCCTCCCCCAGCACCCAGGTTCTTCATTATGGCCCTGTGTTTGCTGTCAGAGCGC
Organism: Alfaro cultratus; assembly: GCA_903066825.1. Taxonomy (NCBI): domain Eukaryota; kingdom Metazoa; phylum Chordata; class Actinopteri; order Cyprinodontiformes; family Poeciliidae; genus Alfaro; species Alfaro cultratus. The sequence goes on along the minus strand of CAEFZX010021075.1, from coordinate 5,619 downwards.
AGCGCTACTCCTGCGGCTCCACAACTCAGATGATAAGTGTCACAGATTTGTGATATTATGTTAATATTAATTATTATGATGCCGTTTAGTTGCACAACTTCATGGACACGTTCGTTCGTGGCTGTTTTCACGTTCATTGCGCTTTCAAATTAGTCTTGATGTTTGCAGTTTTCTGGAACGCAACGCTTGATGTCATTCACATCAAATATATTAACTTGACATTAACAAAGACGCAGCAGGACTGATCGTCTGGGAAGTGATGGGCAGGGAGAGCCTGACTAAAACTAACTGAACGTCAGACAAATTCTGGGATTTAATGTCTGCTTATTTCCAAGTACAAAAAAACTCATTAAATCTGCAAGCAACTTTAGAAAAAAGCCCAAAGTTGTTTAAAATAATTGGACTTAGTGAGCGAAACTCAGAATAGTTTCTGTTTTTCCAGCAACAAAATGCGCATTTTCCTCTTCCCTTCATTGTTTGTTTCTGTCGCTGCTGAAACTGTCGCATAGAAACGATGATCACTCCACAAGACATGTAGAGGAAATAAATTTACATTACAAAAGAAAATAGTAACGCACAGTAACATAAGGTGTTTTGAATAAGTAACTGTAGTCTGACTACTGGATTTGAAATAGCAACGCGTTAGATTACTCGTTACTGAAAAAAGTGCTCCGACGTCAGTAACGCGTTACAAAGTAACTCTGACGTCACTGATTGTCACTAATAATAAAACAACACAAAATTGTTTTCCGTAGCGGGTATCTTTGTACTATGGCAGATGAAATTGAGAATGGCACCAAAATATTATATAGTGAAAGCTCCTCCTATCGCAATGGAGGCTCAGATGTCTTTGCTGAATACAGTGAACCCTCGTTTATTGCGGGGCTTGCATTCCGAAAAGAACCCGTGATAGGCGAAATCCGTGAAGTAGTTACCTTTATTTTTTACAATTATTATACAGCATAATTAAATACTCTACATTGAAACCTAAGAACAAAACCTGTTTTCAGGCCCACGCATTTTTTTAAACAAATATAACTCTTTCACTGCGACAGACTGGCGACCTGTCCAGGGTGACCCCGCCTTTCGCCCGGAACATTGGCTGGAGATAGACACCAGCACGTCGGGGACAAGGGTGTAAGAAAATGGATGGATGGATAGCGCTTTCTTACAAGTAACTGCAGTAAAATAATCATTTTAATCATCAATACGAAGTACAACGATTTCTTGAGGGAGTCCACAGGCTCCAGAGTCTATTTTTCTGGGTGTAGACTTTAGAAAGTTCATCTTTGTGGCTATTGATGGTGGCTAAAATAGCCTTATTGCTATCAGAAGTCAACCGCCTGAGCGTAATTGGTCATTACATTGATGTAATGTAATTGCCTCTGAGCAATGCCAAGGGTTCGTCTTTCCTTGGCATGATGTAATAGACCAAAACTGCAATATACTGAAAAAACGGGTGCCTACTAAAACAGTCAAAAAAAATGAGTAACTTTTTTTAACTCATTCCAAACACATTCACTTAAATTTTCATCACTTGGTACATGTTCACATTATTTATTGACTGTATCTAAGAATATCAAATATATTTTGAATTTAACTGAAGATATGACATTATATAATATACAATAAAATAGAATGATTTAAATCTTATTGTATGGACTATGTGATCAAATCGGTCTGTCAACTATGTTGCCTGTAGGGATTTTTAATCTCCAGCAGGTGTCAGTATTCAGTGACACAGTATCATTAAAGTTTTGCTATGGGTCGAAACGCTTCATGACGCCTCATTTACCCATCCCTAGCGCCGCACATATTTTGTGCGTACTGTAACAGCCATTATACTGCTTGGTTCCTAGACATGAGTAGGTATCACCTCAAGGGGGCGCCTATTCCCTTTTTGCGTTGTTGTACTATACTAGAGAGTAAGAACTCTTCTTCCACGTTGTAGAGATCATCGGTGATGATGAGGTGAAGAGCGGTAAACTATCGTTACTTTTCTCATGTATGAAACCATAATGTTAGTACCGTGGAGATCTGGCTTTACATGGACGAAGTGAAATAAAGTGAAAGTGTGGAAAACTTCAACAGAGCGTCCTGCTGTTCTGAGTTAGAGTGGCTAACCACCATGCTAACTCCTCTAACCTCTCACTGCACCGCCACAGTACGCACGCTTTATACATGAGGCCTCAGAAGAGGCAAGTCTCAAGTCATTAAAAACCACAGTGAGCTCAGAAACTTCTGGAAGGCACTGCATATTATTGAAGGCAAACACTCAGGCACTGGAGAACTGGCAACTGGCTGATGAATCAGATGATATGCAAATGCGTGTGAGTACTCAGCAGGTCCACCCTCCAGGGAACAGCAACTCCCAGCTGGCTCCCTTCTGGTGGATGACTGTAGAAACAGAAAACCCCACACAGAACCCAAACCCCAGCCTCCCAACATGAAGGACTAAACTACAAAAACAGTGAGAGAGGTATAAAACAGCAAAAAATATTTATCCTATGGTAGTCAGGAATACTGAATGCAGTAAACGGACCTTCCAGACACAGGTGTCTTCACACTCACTTTATTACATACACCTTGCTAGTATCAGGTTAGGCAGCCTTTTCCCTTCAGAACTGCCGTAAACCTTTGTGGCATTGATTCAACAAGGTACTAGAAACATACTGACATGATAGTGCCATGCAGTTGCTGCAGATTTGTTGATCTCCCTTTTCACCACATCCCAAAGCTGCTCTATCATATTTTCTCTTTTTCGGACCATTCCAAAATGGTCCGAAAAAGACCATTTTTCGGACCATTTCTCTGTTGTGCCTGAAAATCTCAGTAGATCAGCAGTTTCTGAAGTACTCAGACCAACTTGTCTGACCAACCATGCCACATTCAAAGTCACTTAAATCACCTTTCTTCCCCTTTCTGATGCTCGGTTTGAACTGCAGCAGATCGTCTTGGCCATGTCTATGTGCCTAAATGCAATGACTTGCTCTCATGTAATTGGCTGATTTGACATTTGCGTTAATGAGCAGTTGGACAGGTGTACCGAATAAATTGGCTGGTGAGTGTACTTTACAGTGTGTTTTAGAGGCACTGAGTAAACATGTATGGAAGTGATTGCCAGCAGGTAAAATTGCAAGCTTTATGATCACAGATTACTATGGATTAAAGCTGTCATAAATTTCCAAGCAGAGTGAAGCTGTTTTGCTTCGCCAGTTTCATTTCTGTTTTCTATTTATCCAGTCATTTAAAAGGAGAGACAATTGGAGCTTTGTGGTTTGTGATTTAGATCTAAGAGCAGGAGAGGGGTTGAAACTAGCGTAGCATAAGACTGGGGTGGGTGTACAATAATGGGAGAGCACGGAGCTTAACTGGTATGCCATTAGGTAACCCATCACATACCATTAGTCTCTCGAGTACATAGTCACCAACCACTAGTCTATATGATTGGATTTCTGTTAATACAGTTGATATGTATTTGAAATGCATGTGATTGAACTGAAATGATTTATTTTTTTGAAAAGTGCCTTGAGATGACATTTGTTGGGAATTAGTGTGATGTAAATCAACTTTATTGAATAGGTGCAAATTCAAAAGGTGCAGTGGGTGTGAATACTTTTGCAAGGTGCTATATTTTTTACCTCAGCTGTATAATAGGTGTTCAGTTTCTAAATGATTTACCCTGTAGCCCTTAAGATGAACTTGTATTTTTATCTGTGTTGTTGGTCCAGGAAGAGCCAAGTTTATCCACATCGGTGAAGAAGTTGATGGGGTGGATATGAGAGCAGAAGTTGGCCTTCTGACGCGTAACATCCTACTTCGTGGCGAGACTGAGCCCACCTGCTATGGCCACGAGGCTTGTAAATTCTTTGACTTTGACACCTTCGGGGGACATTTGAAGGTATAATGCTGATGACCTGATCATTTACAAGGCTAGCATTAAATTAGTGATGGGAATTTTGGCTCTTTTCAGAGAGCTGGCTCTTTTGACTCTCAAATGGCTGTCAATTTATTACCATCTGCAACCTGTGTTTTGGATTTATGAGTAGGAGGGGGTGTTGTTGTAGTGTAACTTGGCAAATAAGAATGTTTTGCATGATAAATCCTTTTGCATTTAATGTTCTATGTATGAGAAGCCTTATACTTCTTTCCCTTTATGTGTTAATTCTGTTACAAAGCGCACAATGTTATTTTTGTCTGTTTCAATCAAGCTTTTATTTTTTAGCATTAACAGATGAACAGTACAGTGCAACCAAATCTACAGAACAGACCCCTAATAATATTTTTATTATTATATAATATCTTTAATTTTCAGCCAGATTCTGCTTCTCTTACAGGGGTCAGTTATATTTATGAGTTTTTAACTGAAGGGATGGTCCCATATCGTCACATGTGATTGGGCACAAGGCTGCCATGCTAATCAAACTTCTTACACTGTGTGTAAATTTATCTTATTTTTGAACCAACTGATGGCATTTCTCAAATTTCGTTGTTCATGTGACAATGACAATACAATTTTATCTATCTATCTATCTATCTATCTATCTATCTATCTATCTATCTATCTATCTATCTATCTATCTATCTATCTATCTATCAAAGCAAAGTTATGTTGTGAGCAGAGTGCTTACAGCGTGGGAGTTGGACAGCAGAAGCCAAAACATCCAGGCTGCTAGAGTTCTCTGTGGTCTATTTTGTTTGTGGGCTCGCAAGGATCTTTAGAAATACAATCTACTGGTGGTGAGGCATAATCTGAATTGTGAATGAGCCAGAATGGCTTGTAGTAGTGGGTTGTTTGATGAGGAAGAAATTAGTTGGACACATGTAAAGGCCTTTTTGCATGGTAGACCCTGTCCCCCTTTGGCCCAGCTCTATAGTATCTGTAGTTGAGACATTATATAGCTATCACATAGAAATAGCTCATAATGTAGGTGGAATCATTTAATTTTATTGTTTATGTTCAGTTAGTGGGACCAGAGTTAGTGTATTTTTCTTCATTGTGGAAAAAAGTTACATGTATTTTTCTGCTTGATGTGTAATGACACGATGCCATCACATCCTCCATTCAGCTTGTTGAAACTTATTTGTTAAAAGTCTGTCTGTTTAACACTACATTACCCATGATGCATCTGTTTGTTTTTGTAGTTTCAATCTCACGTAGCTGACTAAATTAATTTCTGTGCTTCGGTGCGGCTCTGCACCATAAAAACAGCATCCACGGCTCAGGAACTACCATCCACTATCAATCCTTCGTTAATTCTGTGTGTTTGAGGCTTAGGTGTGTTTTTATTATACAACCACACACCCATACACACGCACATATGAAAACAAATATAAGCACATCGTTATCTACCCCAGCTTCATCATCTGTACCCTCATCTCTCATGAGGGTATGAGAGATGATTATTATAATGATTATTATTATAATTATAATTATTATTATTATTATTATTATTATAATGATTATTATTAATGAATAACTAAAGCTGCACTTTAGTTATTCCATCAATAACTCTTCTAAGCTGCACCTTTGGAGTTTTCTTTAATGTTGTTGTGTTTTCTTTAATGTTGTTGTGTTTTCTTTAATGTTGTTGTGTTTTCTTTAATGTTGTTGTGTTT
>CAEFZX010021074.1:0-12414 GCA_903066825.1 Alfaro cultratus | reverse complement strand
CTTCCGAGTGAATCTGAAAGAAGCTCAATGTGTGTGCCTCGTTTTCTCATCCACAGCATCACACATTGAGGGAAGATTCTTGTTCTACATTACCCTCAGCCACCCAAGGTTTCAGGGTAACACAAACATAGATTGTAAGTTGGTTTGTGAACATTTCTTAATAAACATTTATTTATGGCAAAATGTATAAAAATGGTTTAGTCTGCATTTGCAGCAAGATGTTACAACTAAATTTTACTTTAAGACCCAATTTAAGCAGTAACCTCAGGTGAAACACATTCAAATTCAATTCAGAAAAACTTTATTAATCCCAAAGGGAAATTAAATAAATCTGTAAACCTAAAATCTTCCTTTAGATTTGTTTTTTGTTTCAAGTCAAACAAATCAGAGATTTGACAAAAATAATTTTAACAGCTGGAAAAATTAAGACATTGTTAAAAATAATGATAAAATCCAGAACAATACTAAATAAAACAAGTTTTTAAACTAATTCCTCCATATTTCTTATGCCTAACTTGCTAAAATGACTAGGATGTAAAATATGCTGGTGCTTACATAACAATACATACTATTGTGAAGAGACTAAAATATGATTTCAAACGTGGGAAACTTGAGCAAAAATAAATATTTCATATAATCCAAGTGTTAAAAATCCAGCAGGGTTGGCTGCACATTCCCAACTCAGAGATTTTGAGCCATTTAATTTTTCACATGTAACAGATTTAAGGTTTGCATTTTTAGATTGAGATTATTTTGAACTGCAATGACCTCAGGCTTCATAAAGCAGAGCTAAAGTTTCTGTAGCAGCTTTATTAGTCGATAAGTACTTTGAAGGAAAACTTTTATAAAGAGGAACTCTGTGTAACCCTTTGGATAATCACCCGTTATCAACGGTTTTCATGATGCTACATCTGTCTTTTTCTGGTGTTTTGCTGAGATTTGACTGGATGGAGGCCGAGGACTGGGATATTTAAAGTGTTGCATAAACAGGCAGAGCGTTTCTGAACCTCAAATCAAGTCCCGCTTTCATCGGTTTTAACCTTGGAGAGAAGCTCGCATCTTGTCCTGGCTGGGAGATTTTCTCATCCCAATAAAATCAGTCAAAGTGTCACATCCTCACCAGCTGGGGTGATGGGATAGTGAGTCACTGGTGTCACACACACACACACACACACACACACACACACACACACACACACACACACACACACCTTCCTACTCACTTGGATCTGCTCTGAAAGACTTGGGGATTGTATCTAATCATCCCCTTAGATAATTACATCTCTGTAATTGAGTAGCTGTAAACGTTTTTCTGTTCTTTGTTTTGCTAATCGTCAGATGGGTAATTAGCAAAGTGTTTACTGAATTTTGAGGAGTAAACAGATGGAGTCTCCTGACTATTGGACCAGTTCTGTTTAGGTTCAGAATAAACAATACAGTGAACCCTCGCTATAACGCGGTTCACCTTTCACGGCTTCGCTGCTTCGCGGATTTTTTTGTGCACTTTTGTATTCTGCGTCCTGATTGGCTAAACAGCCTCTGTGCTTCTTCTCTACCTGTGCGGCAATAAAGTTACGGTATTTAAATATACGTAATACAGCTTGGCAAATTTTGGTAAATGTTTTTGCCCAGAAGAAAAAAAGAGCGACAACAACTACCGATAACTATGTTCTTCTCTCGAAAATAAGCACAGCTGCACCACAGGCTTCAGAGGAAACAGACTCTAGAGAGCGAAGTCAGGCCGCGGCGTCAGTCAGAGGAACAGTGAAATACCGAGTCACAATTTATCCTACTGTCCTTTGTATTAATGATTAAAATGATTATTTTCTGTAGTTATTTGTAAGAAAGCGTTATATTTGTTAAAAAATGGGCCTGAAAACAGGTCTTGTTCTTTGGTTTCAATGTAGAGTATTTAATTATGCTGTATAATAATTGTAAAAAATAAAGGTAACTGCTTCACGGATTTCGTCTATCACAGGTTCTTTTCGGAACGCAACCACCGCGAAAAACGAGGGTTCACTGTACATACAAAGCTTGTTGTTGTTTGGTTTCTTTAACCATTAAGAATATATAATCTTGTAGGTTTGACTGCCACTAAATGTGTCCGATTTGTTTTTTTGGGGTGTTTTGACACCTGACAGTTTGTTCGACTTGCATTTGTTACATTTTCAGCTGCTTTGGTTCTTTTTCACACTGCATTGTGTCAAACAAAGCAAGCCTTTTGAAAAACATGTTCCCCTCCTCACCTGTGGGGGCGCTACTCAAGAAAACAACGCGAAAACCTCAAAAGAAGGAACAGAGCGTAACTTCCTTCTTCATGAAATGTAAATAAAAATAGAGCTTAATAAAAAGTTAACACAACTTACTGCTGCGAGTTTAATTTTCGCAAACTCACACATTTAGGTTCAAAATCTAAAACTGAATTTATTTGACTTAGACAGCAGAAGGCAGTAGACACAACCGAATGCGGCTCAGCTGTTTTACAGTGCAGTGGCATCCCTCCACATTCTGCATGTCAGTAAAATCATCAGCTCGATGTAAACTTTCAATGGCTGAAATGTTTCAAACTGAGAAGAAAAAATGCTTCTCAAAAATGTGAATAAATAGTTACTGATGTTGTAATTATCTCATTATTTGGTAATAATATTGAACTAAAATGTTTTATAAATGTATTTATGATGGATGCAACTGTAGAGTTGGAAATGTAAAATATATTTCACAAACTGAACCATCAGTATTTTAGAGTGTTTGTGTTTTAGCAGGAAGTGAATCGTTTCCTTTGTGATTGTTTGTTAAACTGCAGCTCTGCTGCTCGTCTGATTTCCTATAACTTCCTGACAGAACAGCAGGAAGCAGCTTATTTTAGAGCTTCGCTCTGTAATCATTCTGGGAGCTCAACACCCACCATCTATATGAAAAAACACCAACATTCACTATTAAAGTCTCTTTTTTATGAGATCCTGTTGGCCTTTCTCTTTCTGTAGCTCAAATGTAAAACATTTTACTTTTAGTTCTGCTCTTTAAGTCAAATAAATGTATCCAGTTTTAGATTTTTAACCTAAATGTGAATTTGTGAAGGATAAACTTACAGTAGTGAGTTGTCTTAACTTTTTATTAATTTCGTCAAACCTCCAGTTGCTGAATAAACTAGAGTTTTTAAGGTAGCACTTAAAAAAACTGAATAAGAAAATAGGCAGGAGTGGGAACCATTTCCCAGAATGCTTAGTGTGTTTATTTTAATGCAGCTGACAGTTTGCAAAGCTTGAGGATAATGTCCTAAATGTTTCTGAGCTGAATTCATTGAGATGTTTAGATCAGATCAGATAATAAACCATCAAGATAAACCACCTTCAAATGTTTTACAGTGTAAAAATCCCTAGAATATTTTTTTCTAATCTCTTCACATTATAAATTTAAAGCTGTTGCACATTAAATATTTATAAAAACATACCTGGCGTCAGACGTTAGCTTGACTTGTTTACTTATTACAAATAGCGCCACATTGTCTGACGTGTTTTTCTTACTCTGACGAGTCGGCTGGTTTCTGACGTTCCCATCTTTCTTAAAGGCATTTAGCAGAATTTAACTCCGTACTCTTATGTTGAACCTTCATTTCCTGTTTTTCTTCCGATGCCGAATGCTTTATATTATTGGAGATCATCAGGATGTTAAATGATCCACTTCAAATTTTATTTTATTCCATTAGTTGTGGAAATGACACAGAAGTCCCTCTGAACCAATGACTGCTGTCGTGGCAAAAAACAAAACACATTTTCTGGGAAGGAAACGAGTGAGACGGAACAGCCAAATGGTAGTTTGTGTATTTATTAGTCTGGCTGCAAAAAGGCTAAAGAGGAAATAAAGAGATGAATCTGTTTTACAGAAGATGATCAAATCTCTGATTTAAACCAAAACAACCTCTTATTTGGTTAAATAAGATAAAAAATATTGTTATTATCTGTAGATGTTTGGACCTTTAGTATAATTTCTGTTTCTGTTTTGATACACTTCAAAAACACAAAATCTTACCAAGTATTTTTAGACCAATTCATCGTGCAAATGTCTTGGTGCACTTTAAATAAGACAAAACTAAGTTACAAGTAACTTTTTAGCAAGAAATGTTTACTTGTTTTAAGTAAATTCTTTAATATTGCTGAAAATATTACATATATACAGTATATATGTAATATATATATATATATATTGACACATTATTTCTCTTATGAAAAAAAATTAGTTTTAAGTGAAATAATCTGCCGATGGAACTAGAACTTTTTCATAAATATTCAGAAGTTATTTATTTAAAACAAGCTTCTGTTTCTTGCTGAAAAGTTACTTTTAAGTGATTTTTGTCTTATTTCAAATGTACTAATGTTAGACATTCAACCGAAAATACTTGGTAGGATTTTGTGTTTTTGCAGTGTACCAACACAGAAACACAGATGATACTAAAAGTCCAAACATCTGTAGATAATAATAGTATTTTTTATCGTATTAAGATTAATATGACTACTGAGGACTTACTTTATATCTAATATAATCTACTTTTTCTAAATATCATGTTGGAATAACATTCTCAATTTTGAAACCATAAAAAACAAAGTTAGTCGTTTCTCTAACTTTGGTTAAATTGTTTTTAACACAATTTGGATTTTTTTTCCCTTGAACGTTGGGATTTAAAACAGAACCTTAATTAAACGGAATCTGTAAAAATCTGGATAAAACTCTTTTGTTTCAGTAAAATCCTCCATTTTTCCATTTCCTGACACTGTAGACACTCCCATCGTAAATAAATCGTCGCCATTAATCTTCTTTTTATCAGTCCTTTGTGCCGGGGGAACAGTTTGAATTCATATTGACTTTGGAACAACTCATCTGTGATGAATAATACATGCAGCAGAATGATTTTTATTTTCTACGGAGAAGGTGGAGGAATAACTCCATATTGGAGCCGGAGCCTCCGGAGGGAAGGCGACTCCTCCATCATGGCTCCTTCACAGACACACACAGTCCCAGCAGGACAGTTTATAAAGGCAAACATGAACTTTATCTGTTTCTGCTGCTGTTTTCACACTTCTGTTTGGGATTTTACTGGATTATTGGTTCAATCTGGTAAATAAGAATTTGACTTTTGAAGTTTCTCTACTTACAACATGAGTTTTTTAAAAATGTTATAGCACAATTTTAACAACAGGGGAATTCAAGGTGATTTAAGTGATTAAAAGGAAAATAAAACAACAAACAAGTAAAAACATCACAACTCAAAATAAAGGAAAACAATGAAAACCAGACTACAGGTTATGAACTTCCTGTTGTTATTTAAGACTTGATTTAAAGGAACTCAGTGTTTCAGCAGTTTTTTAGTTTTCTGGAATTTGTTCCAGATTTGTGGTGCATAGAAGCTGAAAGCTGCTTCTGGTTCTGGTTCTGGTTCTGGTTCTGCACAGCAGGATGGACCTGTAGGCTGGTAGAATAACAGCAGATGTTTCATGTATTTTGCTTCTAAGCTGTTCAGTGATTTTTAAAATAAGACAAATATTTTAAAGTTTATTCTCTATGAGTATTAGGGCCACGCTAAGAAAATAAAACAAAGTAAAATCATAAGAATAAATTCATAATAACATGATTTTATAATATCATAAAGTCATATTATGAGTTTTATTATGACTTTATAATGTCATAAATTAAAAATATTTTATATATAATATGTCATATATCTTACACTTTATTATATATTACGATAAAATCCTAAAGTGAAAATTACGCCATGAAGTCATTCTTTATTTATTCTCATATTATTATGACTTTATTCTTGTATTATTCAACTTTATTTTTGTCTGTAACATCAAACTACAAATCGCTGCTGCTGTGAAAAACTACAGAAAACATCGCAGCTCTGTAATTGTACATAAATATTAAGGTGCAGTCTTCTATTTTATTAATGTCTAATTTTATGCAATAAAATGAAGGAAAAAAAAGAGTAATACTAATTAAAGAATCATACATTGACTCAGTTGAGGTGAAACGATGAAAATGGCCGACCTTGTAAGTTATTCTTTGTGTTCAAATGTGAAAACTGAGCCGCATATCTAATTATTTTTAGATCTGAATAAATCTGCTTTGTTTTAGTTTAGTTTTTTTTTACTGCATCTCTTCCTTGCTGTTCTTTACATGTCGTTAAAAACAAACGCTGACGATCTGTTTCTAAACTAGTTATGAAATTTAAAGCTTGCTGGGAAGAGTTGAACTGAATCAGCTGCATAATTGAAGCAGTTTCCTGAACTCCAGGGCAGAAGTGCTGAAAGTGAAACAGGAAGTCACCTATAGAGGTGCTGACTGGCAGAGTTCCTGCCTCCTGCAGGAACTGTGAGGAGAGCCAGCGCCTCCCTGACAAACAGCTGCTGGCTGTTGGAGGGATTCAGCGCAGTAAAGCACGCCAGGTCTGCGTTAACATGCCTGCTGAGAAGGCTGGGAGGGAGAAAAAACCGCCTTCTCTTCTGCAGACGTGGCCCTGATTAGCAATGAAGGTGGCGCGGAGACGTGACGTCAGCGGCAGCTAATCAATGCTAACGCTCACATCTTCCCCTTCCCTCCATGATCAGCCTCCTCTAACCGTCCGAGCGCCTCTCTAACGTTGTGCTCTTCAGAATCCAGCCCAGAGGTTTGGAGGTGAATTATGGGGAATTATCGAAGTGCAGATGACTCCATTTGTCTCAATCCTGCCAGGCTTTCTCAGCACGGCTGCGCCTGGGCGAGAAGGAGAGGAGCAGGATTTGGATCTCCTGCCAGATTCCTTCTCTCCTGGGGTTTCAGGTTCACATTAAATGTGAGTAACCTCCATTAACCAGGCATGAAAAGGAAATGTTCTGGCTCAATTTGGAAGAAGTAAAAACAGAGTCAACCAAGTACTTACAACTACACTCACTGGGATTATTATCGATGTTTAAGTCATTGTTTATATGCAGAGGTGGCAGAGTAGCCAAAAATAGTACGGGAGTAAGAGTAAAACTACTTCAACATATTTTTACTGTAGTAAATTAAAAAGTAGCCATCCAAGAAAGAGAGTTAAAAAGTATTTGGTAAAAAGTCTACTCAAGTACTGAGTAGGTAAATAAATTATCAATCATTTAATATTTAAGAATTACATAATAAGACGGAGCAAAATATAAAGTTAAGTGGAAATTTTGGTATTTTAAGGACTTAAATGATTCATATAAAAAGCATAATCAAAATGAGGCAAAAGTAAATGTTTTCAAATCAGTTTCTTTCAATATAAAACTGATGAAACTTTAACAGAAACTGCAGTTTCTGTCTGTGTCTGGTGAATTTTTGGTTAAAACATGTTTGTTTTTCATTCAGCGGGTAGAAAATCCAGAAGTTTTACTCAAGTGAGAGAAGAAATACTTCAAAATAATATTACTCAAAGTACAACGTAATAAAAATACTCCAAAAGTACATTAAAAAAAGCTTCATGCAGCTTTATTTTCTAAATTGAAACCATAAAAACCAAAGTTAGTTGTTGCTCTGTTGCTTTTAAAAAAAGTAAAATTAGGATTTTTTTTCTAATGTACTGCAAAGAACATTGGAATTAGAAACAGGACCTACATTAAACTTAAGCTTTAAATATCTGGATAACTATTGTAACTCAACAATTTGAGAAAAGACTTGCCAAAAGAAACCAGCGATTTGAGTGTCTTCCCGCCCAATAGTCGGTAGATTCGGTTGGATTTGGGACAAAAGTTGCAACATTTGTTACATTTTCAGCTGCTGCAGTTTGATTTTACACTGGATTGTGTCAAACAAACCAAAGCCTTTAAAAAACCAGTTCCCCTCCTCACCTGTGGGGGCGCTGCACCAAGAACCTTCAAGGAAACGGCATAAGTTAATGAAGAAACGAAGAAGTTATTTAAATTAGTTTTTAGTTGAACAAATAAAAATAAAATAGAAAAATACAAACAATACTGTGGGATTTTAAACTACTTGTCTCTGAAAACGTGACATTTAAAAATCTAAAAGCAGCTGGAAGAAAAGAAGGACCTTTGTTCAGTCCCTGCAGTTTGCTGCAGCGTTTGGACGAACGTAGCGAGTCAGACTGACTGTTCCTGAAAAAACACGAACTGCTTTCAGTATTCTTGTCAAAAAGCTGCTTTACCGATCAGAAAGCATCGTAAGTGCAGCCTGAAACCCTCTGACATTTCTGGATCTGCTGTCGTCTGCTGCTACAGACGACCTCTGTGACAGTTTGCGTCTTCCTCCTCATCCAGACCCAATCTCCTTATGTTTCATACTGCTTTAATTGCATGTGAGTCAGCTTGACTACCTTGGTGAGTCACGTCATTACAGAGCTTTCTCATCCAGACCGCCGCTCTGCAAAGTGTCGGCAGCACATTACTGCATTTTCTGCACAGTCGCTTAAACTTTCGGTGCGGACTCCCACGCACCGGAGAGGCATTTGTGTCACCCAGGGGCCAGAATTTTAATTACGAGTCTGCCAATCAAAGCAAAACGACGACATCACAGAGTAAAATCACATTCAGATGAATGGGGGGAATATTCAGCGGCTCAATGTGAGAAAGAAAACAGAACCGGTTCTCATTGTTAATCATTTCACAGTGTTCATCCTTCAAGCAGTTCCTCCAGACAAAAGGAATTTAGATGTATTAAATAATCATTGGTGGATTAGTTACATAAGCCTTATATATTTTGACAGGTTTTTTTAAGTCATTCTAAATTCAAAGGTACAAGCTAAGCTAGTCTTTTACGCACAAGTGTAAAAGTGAAAGAATTTCTGCCAATAAATCAGTAGCAATATACAAAATATTCAATATTCAATATATAAAATATACGCTGAACTCGGGTCCAGAACCGCTCGGCATTCTGGGAGATGTAGGCAGAGGAAAGACTTTAGCTCTTTATGGCTAGCTAGGCTAGGTCGGTGGAATCAACTCGCTCTCTTACTCTTTGGTTGCCTAGCAACAGCTTGCCGGGTAAGAAGGAGTTTCAAATTCCCCCCACTCCCCCTCCCAACCTCGGTTACCTAGCAACAACCTGCTGAGTCATCGGCGCAGCAGCAGTTTAAAGCTTTGCCAAAATAACTGCTTAAAAATAAATAATAATAATAATAATAATAATAATAATAATAATAAAAACAATGCAGTGAAGTGAAAACTGTGGATAAAAAAGGAGTTTGGTAATATTTAAGATATTTAAAACCAAAAATGATCAAAATTGATAATCGAGACCCAATTTCAAGGCTTTAAGGAATTTTTATAACAACTGAATTTACAAAGTAGCACTATGTGCCTGGAAAATATATAATCTGTATATGTATGCATATATGGAATATTTATATACAACTTCTACATTCATTTTAGTGAGAAATTGCCATTTTTTCAGTCTTTTTTTTGTACCGTCATTAATAAACCTTTGAGGTCTGGAGAGTATTCTGGAGTTCATTGAAAAACACAAAATACTACCAAGTATTTTAGGTCTAGTTTCTAGTGCAGATATCTTAGTACAACTTGAAATGAGACAAACTAACACATAACTTTAGCAAGATATATGAGCTTGTTTTATGTAAATAATTGCTTAACATTGATGAAAAAAAAATACTGGTTCCAGTGACAGATTATTTTACTTATAACAAGACATTTTCTTGGTAAGTTTTTGTGTTTTTGCAGTGTTTTCTGGTTTCTCTGGGCCCGGCCTCAGTTGGATGGGGCATCTTAGTTAAGACTGGCAGCTGTCTGGAAGGTTTTTCCTGCTCCTCACTGTAGATTGATGGACTTCAAAATGTTTGGAAATGGCCTTATAACTCATTGTAGATTGATGAGTTGCAACGTTTGCTTCGCTAAGGTCGTTGCTGATGCAACACAAGCAAATGCTTCCCGTCAAAGCATCTGTAGATGAGATCACACTGATGGGAATCTGTCAGGAAGTGAGTTTGATCAATGACACTTGTCCTCTAAAACCATGCAGCAGCTGAGACACTTGGGAGTAAAGAATACATGTTAGAATTTTATTTTGAAAGGCTTTTTGTCTGTTAAATTATTGAGTAAATACATTTTATTTATTGTGTTTAATTTACTATTCAGATTAGTGCAAAGTTCAGCTTTCCAGAGATTCACAAAGTCCTGGTCATTCATGGAGATTCTTTAGAAATGTGGATGCTAACATTAGCGTTAGCATGTTTAGCATTGAGATGCTATTTTAGGCTTGAACAGCTTTGCTAACAGGCTAACTCCTTTTCCAGTGTGACATCAGGTGGTTTTTTTGTAGCAAAAATTAACCCTGAGTGGGTCAAGAGAAGCAGTTTTGTCTTCCGCTGCTGTTGTTAGCGAGTCAGCCATTAGCGAGTCACATACCAGAAACGCAGCACAAAGGTTCCAGCAAGAGACTTTTTTCTTTTAATAGAAAAAAAATTCAATTAATTGCTCTAAAATTTTTAAACGGGCTGCATTATGTAGTATCCAGGAAGTACCTTTAGTTGTTGAAAAATGTTACATATATCAAATAATACTTTGACTTTGTAATTTATTGGGCCTCTGTCTCTTTAAAAACTCCTGCTCTTTCTGAAACCCCTCCTTCAGGAAGTCGTCACAACATGGCTCCTCCATTAACCTTTAACAACATTTTTACCAGCATTTCACTGAGAAGTAGCTCCTATAATGAGCTCAGCAGATCCACCAGGTGTTTGCTAATTGCTGCTGGCTAGTCTGAAGGAGCTTGGGGGAGTTAAAGGGACGGCCTCCTCTGTGAGGTGGAAGCTTGGAAATTAGGAAACTGGAGCTCCAAGGAGGAGTTGTGTCCTCGAAGGCGGGCTAGGTCCACCCAGGCGTTTTCACAGCTGAGTGGTTGCCATGGAGATTAAAGGATTTCTCAAACATGCGTTAAAGAATCAAGGCAACACTCCAGGTATGTTATAACATGATGTGAGGCTAAAAAAAAGTTGATTTTGCCCTTTGAACATATTTAAATTAATGAATCTAAATTAGCTGTGCAAAGCTCCAGCCCTCTTGTGAAGACTTTTTTACAGGGTTACTGTCACTTTAAGAATGAGAAACACTATTTTGCTCATGTGAGACTTTGTGTTGATCTGTTTTTGCCTTGGGTTAAACTAAAACCCTGGTGAATGCTTCCAGTTTCATTTAGAAAATTTAAACTTTAAGTAAAACTTTTCATTTCTTCCTGTTTATTTATTTATTTTATTTTATTTTTTTTGCTGTGAGCGTTTCTCTCGTCTAGATTCCTCCTGTTATCTTCCTCGTTGATCGTCGGTGATGATAAGGAATCACAGAGGATGTAGATCCGCCTGTCTTACTGTCCGGTTAATCTGACGTTTTCTCCCTCATTAATCAAAGTGACTGTAATTGACTATTGATGAGTGGTTTAAGCTGATTCCACGTCTTTGCCTCTGGGTTAACGCCGCTGTCTTTTTGATCCATTGCTCACAGTGGAGCACAAAACGAGCCAAAGTCTGGAAGAAATAGTGCATTTTACTCAACTTTCAGTTAATATTAATGTTTTCCATTTGAGTAGAAAAGGAGCTAAAGTTTGACAGATATGTTCATCGATCCGTCTTTAGAGATTCTCAGTGAAGGTTCATTTCATTGCAGTTTGTTCTGTCACTTCCAACGCCTCACTGGCTCATCCAAACGTCTGAGCGCTGATCCATTTTCCCGTTAGTTGTTGCTCCCCTGGTGCCTGTTAAGTTTTCTCTTTGCCTAAATTAATCTCCTGCCTTTTGACTGCCGGGTGATGCAGCGGTAATGGAGACATAAATTTCTCCGGAGCGCTTTGGGCCTCTGAAGTGGAACCGAAAGGTTGCTGAAAAGCGCAGATCGATGTCGATTCCTTCGCGTTCCCTTTTAACGAGGAGGAAAATGTGTGCAAGTGGAACCTTCTGCATTTAGAAAGCTTATTAATTTAAAACCGTTTTTAGCATTTAACCATTTTTGTTTTATGTCCTTCAGTGGTGAAACTTTGAGCTAGTTTGTGATAACGGCCAGAAATAACTACTTTAAAAATGTTGCCTCAAAAGAAGTAAGCACAAGATTAGTGAGTCAGAAAGCCTCATTTATTTTAAGTAAGCAGAACAACTAATGAAAAATATTCAGTTCAAATTAAACAAACCAATTTTCTTGAATGAGTTTTTCCTCGTTTTTTTAATTAAGTTTTTATTGGCTCTAGTGGCCCTTGCTGCCACTTCACATAATTATTAATTATATCAAATATTTGAAATAAATAATGTATATAAATGTTCTGTCAGTAAAGATGAATTTACTCTAGAGCATCTCTGTTGATTATCTCTCTAATCATGAGTCAGATTGAATAAATGATTGGCTCCAGAAAAGAAAAAAGCTCAGGTAAAGTATTTGTACTTGGGTAAATTCAGTATTGAGTTATTTTCCAACA